>PVIJ01002341.1:0-163995 GCA_004024925.1 Scalopus aquaticus
CTGGTCAAAGCCAACACAGGTACCCAGGTCCAGACTGAAAATCTCGGCGAACTGGCGGCGGAGATCTCGCGGGATCTCGCCTTCAGGGCTCAACCAGGAGGCTTTGAAATGGCTCCTGGAGAGCCGGGTCGGGCATCCTCAGGGGCCTGGGAGTCACGTGGGGTCGGCGGGATGTGCACGTGATCTGGTCCTGGCTGTCACGTGATAGCGGCCGGTGTGCGCGTGATCCGGGCCTGGCGGACACGTGATAGCGGCTGGGTGTGCATGTGATCCGGGACTGACGTGCACGTGATCTGGGCGGGGTGAGCACGTGATCCGGGCCTGGCGGACACGTGATTTCGGCGGGGTGTGTTCCTGAACAGGACGTGTGCTCATGAACAGGACCTGAGTGTGGCCCAGCTGTTGGCCACCATCTCGCAGAGATGAGCCTCCCAGGGGTGTAGGGCTCGCCGAGATGGCGGGTGTGCCGGCCCACGAGGGCGCCGGTGGGAAGTCTCGCGTGTTCTCCGGTTAATGGCGGCCCAGACCCTGCCACAGACTGCCCTGAGCGGGTGGCTGAACCCTCGTGGGATCCCGCAACCCAGGTTACTAGGGGCTCCCCAAGATGGCGGATGCCGACTCCGCGAGATCTCAGCCGGAAGTCTCTCCTCAAAGCCAACACAGGTACCCAGGTCCGGACTGCAAATCTTGGCGATCTCGCGGGATCTCGCCTTCAGGGCTCAACCAGGAGGCTTTGAAGTGGCTCCTGGAGAGCCGGGTCGGGCACCCTCAGGGGCCTGGGAGTCACGTGGACTCGGCGGGATGTGCACGTGATCCAGTCCTGGCTGTCAGGTGATAGCGGCTGGGTGTGCATGTGATCCGGGACTGACGTGCACGTGATCTGGGCGGGGTGAGCACGTGATCTTGGCCTGACGGACACGTGATAGCGGTGGGGTGTGCACGTGATCCGGGCCTGGCAGACACGTGATCTCGGCGGGGTGTGCTCCTGAACAGGACGTGTGCTCATGAACAGGACCTGAGTGTAGCCCAGCTGTTGGCCACCATCTCGCAGAGATGAGCCTCCCAGGGGTGTAGGGCTCGCCGAGATGGCGGGTGTGCCGGCCCACGAGGGCGCCGGTGGGAAGTCTCACGTGTTCTCCGGTTAATGGCGGCCCAGACCCTGCCACAGACTGCCCTGAGCTGGTGGCTGAACCCTCGCGGGATCTCGCCTTCGGGGCTCAACCAGGAGGCTTTGAAGTGACTCCTGGAGAGCCCGGTTGGGCACCCTCAGGGGCCTCGGAGTCACGTGGACTCGGTGGGATGTTCACGTGATCCGGTCCTGGCTGTCACGTGATAGCGGCGAGGTGTGCGCATGATCCGAGCTTGGTGGACACGTGATCTTGGCGGGGTGAACACGTGATCTGGGCCTGACCGGCACGTGATCTTGGTGGGTTGTGCACATAATCCTGGCCTGGCGGACACGTGATCTCGGCGGGGTGTGCGCCTGAACAGGACATGTGCTCAGAACAGGACCTGAGTCTGGCCCAGCGGTCGCCACCATCTCGCAGAGATGAGCCTCCCAGGAGTGTAGGGCTCGCCAAGATGGCGGGTGTGCCGGCCCACGAGGGCGCCGGTGGGAAGACTCGCGTGTTCTCCGGTTAAGGGCGGCCCAGATCCTGCCACAGACTCCCTGAGCGGGTGGCTGAGCGGGATCTCGCAACCCAGGATCCTAGGGGCTCGCCAAGATGGCGGACGCCGACTCCGCGAGATCTCAGCCAGAAGTCTCTCCTCAAAGCCAACACAGTCCGGACTGCAAATCTCGGCGAACTGGCGGCAGAGATCTCGCGGGATCTCACCTTCGGGGCTCAACCAGGGGGCTTTGAAGTGGCTCCTGGAGAGCCGGGTCGGGCACCCTCAGGGGCCTGGGAGTCACGTGGACTTGGCGGGATGTGCACGTGATCCAGGCCTGGCTGACCCGTGAACTCAGAGGGGTGTGCACGTGATCCGGGCCTGGCGGACACGTGATTTCGGCGGGGTGTGTTCCTGAACAGGACGTGTGGTCGTGAACAGGACCTGAGTGTGGCCCAGCTGTCGGCCACCATCTCACAGAGATGAGCCTCCCCGGGGTGTAGGGCTCGCCAAGATGGCGGGTGTGCCGGCCCACGAGGGCGCCGGTGGGAAGTCTCGCGTGTTCTCGGGTCATGGGCGACCCAGTCTCCGCCGCAGACTGTGTTGAGCGGCGGCTGAAGCCTCGCGGGATGTCGCACCGCAGGGTACTGGGGACTCGCCAAGATGGCGGGATTCCGGGCCCGCGATGCGCGGGTGGGAAGTCTCACGAGCTCTTGGATCGAGGGCGGCCCCGACCCCGTCACACACTACCCCGAGCGGGCAGCTGAAGCCTCTCGGTTCTCGCACCCCAGGGCACTCGGGGCTCGCCAAGATGGCGGACGCCCCCTCGCCCGAACTCAGCCAGAAGTCTCCAGTCAACGCCCAGGCAGGTACCGGTGTGTGGACTGCAAATCTCGCGGAACGGGCGGCCAAGATCTCGCGGGATCTAGCCGCCCGGGCGCGCAGGGCTCGCCCAGCTGGGCGGCGCACGGTCTGGGCCGACCCACATCGGGTGGCCTGCGGGGCCTGGGTCTCTCGATTCCTGCCCGCATTCTCCGGCCACTGCTGCGTTCCGCTCCTTGCGGGGCCCCAACTGCCCCTTTGTTCGGGCTCCATCCCTTCTCCGTCAGCTTCCTGCGGGGGGACGGTGGTGCCTTGGGGGGCAGGGGGGAGCGAGGGTGGATATCGGGCTCGTGCAGGCCTCTTTCTTGGCTTCTTTGGCGCCACCGTCCCTCCGAGCCCCCCGGGCAGGGGGCAGAGCGTGCCCCTCATAACCCGAGCTGCCCCTATCTCGCAGCTTCTGGTTCTCCTGGTCCCTCAGTCCCCGCACAGCCTGGTTTCTGGCGATCCCGTCTGGGCGTCCCAGATAGCCAGGCAGTGCGGGTAGCAGAACAGCCAGATCAACTAGTATACCACTCAGGCCGGCAGCCAGCGAGCCAGGAGAGGTCTGGTGGGCCATGTGGGAAGCTCCCTGGCCGGGAATCGGACTTCTGCTGCAGTGACTGCTGATAGTCTCATAGTGCTTAGACTCAACCCCTTTCACTGTAAGATGGTTGTCCTCAGGAAAGGGGAGTGTCCCTAGTTCCCTGCCCCACCCAAGGGAGGGTAGAGCTTAGCAGTAGAGGTAAGAAGCTGGAAAAGAGAAAAGGCTAGAGACAAAGGGGAGAAGAAAGGGAGCAGGATGGACGGGAGAAGAAGCACAAGGAGCAGAGAGACATGTGAGGAAGCTGCACTGGCCTGAACTGTTCGAAACAGACGTGGGTGAGACACCCACGGGGAGATTGACTATGGCAACGTTGATCTTGGTTTTGATTTTGCTCTTTAACTCCCAGAATTGTCTGACTGTTTCTGATCCTTTTCTATGGGTGCCTGCCAAAAGGTGTTTTAAACTCATGGCAGGCTTTCGGGCCTTGACTTGGGCCAATCCCATCAGGTGGACTTTTGCCCACGAGGTGATGGGTAACTTTGGGTGCTTATTTTAGAAACTATATTTTTTGTCTTTTCTGTATTATCACACTAATTGTATTAAAGTTCTTTTTCACTTAAGGTCTTAAATGTTTTGTTCTGATGCGGCGGATAGTAGAACCTATTCAGAATGGGCAGGTTTGGTGGTTCTGGGGTGCCCGTCTCCTTGCCCTGTAACAGCACCACCAGAGAGGTCCTATACTCAAAATTCTTAAAAAACTCTTCTGTCCCTCACAAAGCAAAGTAGCAGAACTTTGATGCCTATACTTTATCTAGATTGTAAAAAATAGCCCTCAATCACTATGGGGAGAGATGGGAGAAGGGGGAGAGAGGTGTGGTGATCAGTGTCCCAGTCTATGGAAGGAAAGGGAGGGGGCTTCTGAAAGGGAGACACCGCACATTAGCGCCATCAGTGAACTCAAGTTCACTGAGTGGACTTGGGTCAGGCACATCATCTTTCTTTTCTGGTTTCCCCTGCAGACAGATTCCTACCCCTGAGAAAAATATCAGCATAGCCAGAGCCACTCAGGGTCACCAATTTGGATGAAGTGTCTGTTAGCATAATCCATTTTTCTCTCAGAGCTGTAAAGTAATTGTCCATTCATCTCTGGCAAAGGAAACCATTGCCCTGTCCTTACTGTGATATGGATCTAATTTAGATGTCAGCTACATTTATGATCCCTCAATTCATTAAGCCACCAACACAAACAGATGGTGCCTCGAAAGCCATGTGAGGGAAAAATGACTCGGAGAGCTAGACCATCAGTCAATAGAAACCTATTTGCCTTGCTGCTAAGTGCAGCAGCGCCTCCCAGAAGAGGCACCTCATTGACAGAGAAAGAGAACTAAAATAAAAGCCCTAAGTCATTGTTGGGAGAAATGGGGGAACAGAGAGGTGGCGATCAGTATCCAAGACAGCAGGAGAGAAAGAAGGTGCCTCTGAAAGGGAGGCTGTGTGAATGGTGGGTGATGAGACGATTAAGAAGCCACAGGTGTGCAGAGCCCCTGCCCAGGTACTGGAGCTCCAGTGGCTGACAGGCAGCCAGTGCCATTCAACTCAGGTGCTCACCTGTGTATAGACTCAGCATTTCCTGCCAGCCTCGATGTGCCAGACACCACCAGGCGCAGTTCTGACAGGCAACCCTGTGATGGTCTGGCCTGTGAGGATTGTTTCTGTTTCAAAGCAAAGATCCTTACCAAGGTGGTAGGGAATGACTACAGCCTTCCACATCCTTAAGACAAAGGGACAACAGGCCTCCAAATGCAGAAAATAAAAAAGCTACATCCTGAATAGGTTTTTTAGTTTCCAGGCAAGTAATGCTGATATTGACTTTCTAATCCATTCCACCTCACTACCAAGCACCTCCAATGCCCTTTGCTCTTGTCAATACCCTGATCCTAGGCCTTTAAGAGCCACCTAACAGAACACTGTGCAAGTTCTTTAATTAGCATTTAAAGTCCTCCCCAGGGTGGCTCAAACCTGCTTTTCATCTTTCTCTGACTTTGCTTTAGTCAACAAATTTTTGCTTTTCCTCACACTGGCCCCTGTGCCAGAGCTACAATTCCATAGTCTACCTGTGTTCCTCTGCCCACTGTTTCTTCCTTCTGGAATATACTAACATGCTAGTCGTCCTTCAAGGCCCACTAACCCAAGTCTCACACCCAAGAAGGCTTCTTTGAAACCACTTACTATATCTACCTGAATCTCCATTCACAGCACTTATAGACCGTCATGGATGTTTTTCTATACTTCATCCTTCTTCCTGATCAGATTACAAATTATTTCAGGAAAGGGACTGAATCTTTAACTTCTGAGTTCACTAATTGTTGATGGTGATTCCCAATTCTGGCTTTAAAATACCCACAGATATTACTAATTTTCTCAAAACATTTAACATTTGGTTTAGACAAAATTCCACAAAGATCCCACAGTATTTTTTAAGAAGGCTATAAAAATGGGGTAATGCAGGGGCCTCCCTGGTGGCGCAATGGGTTAAGCGCAGTGCTGTGAAGCTATCCAGAGCCACTGCAGCATGAGTTCGATCCCCGGCCAGGGAGCTTCCCACATGGCACAGCATACCTCTCCTGCCTCGCCTGCTGCTCCCCACTCTGTCGCTGGTGACCCCTCTCACTGCCCCCACCTCTGGCCTGCACCCCAGCTTGTATGCAAAAATAAAATCTTTTTTAAAAATGGGGTAATGCAGCTTTAAGTTGAACCTTGGCCTAAAGAGACATGGGAGTTTAGAAGTCCATTCCCTTATAGTTGTTATCATCATGTGTGCAAAGCAGATTGGAATGAGAAGTCACAAATTTTATTTTCTAAAGAGGTGGAAATTAGTAAAACTGGAAAACGCTTCTTGTGCTGCCTTTCTATAAACTATAGGTAGGCTGATTTAGTATATGAGACCCCCTCCATTTTTAGTCTTCTATATAAAATATATTTTGAAATGACAGAATGGAATAATACATGTTGTACATTTATTAGTAACAATAATATCTGCATGATGAATAAGGTAAATTTGTCATTGCTCATTGTTGTTTTCTTGTAACACGATATGGAATAAAGTATAGGAGAATAATCTCCATAAAATATGTCTCATCCAACTATTTCAGATATTTGTCATCATCATTTACCAAATTTTGGTTTTACATACTGATCAGAAAGAGAGCCTTCCCCATACAAATAGGCAGCAAAGCTTCCAATAATCTGGCACAAGTAGAAGTTGACCCTGATTAATATATTAAGCTTAAGTAAAGTGGGAACTCCCAATTTGCAAGGAAAATTCAAATTTCCATGAGACAGGTCCTGAGCGATGTTGTGAAACTTAAAAAATCTCACTACACAACAAATTCCTTTTTCTATTTCTTGTCAGAACTTGAAAAAAGCCAACTTCCTAAAAAGCATGCTAGTTTTGAGTTATTATATTCTGAAACAATGAAGTATTTAGCCTGTGCAGAAAAGAATGCAGGTATATTATATCCAAAGTATAATATCTTGACTTTGTAGGTCTAATATAGAGGATGCAGAGCAAGCTGAAGCAAAAGTACCAGACATTTAAAAAAAAGTCACGGCAAAAGCCAAGAAAACAAGGTCATACTGTAGCTCTTGGGACATTCTTATTTGGAAATTCTCTTGCTTACATTGTTCACATTTTGTTCAATGACTCTAATGCTAAGTAAAATACAAGATAATTGATCTTTATTTCCATCCAATCCAACACTAACATAACTTTTTTAAAATTTTTAATTACATAATAATAAATTACTGTTTAAATCACTTTATCATATGTAGGTTAGAACCAATAGAAGGATGAAAATTTCCCATTCATTTTTATTGAAGATCTCCAGTTTTTTTTTTGTTTGTTTGTTTTTTATACATACAAGCTGGGGTACAGGCCAGAGGCGAGGGGTGGCGAGAGGGTTCACCAGAGACAGAGCGGGGAGCAGAACAGGCAGATCAGAAATACACTGCTGAGGGGAGCAGCGGGCGAGGCAGGAGAGGTCTGCCCCACCATGTGGGATTCTCCCTGGCCGGGCATCGAACCCGTGTCGCTGCTGCCGACAGCTCCACAGCGCAGCGCTTAACCGCTGCACCACTGGGGAGGCGCAATGCTAGGTCTGATCCCATGACTCAGAAAGGTAAACTAGCAGACAGAATACCAGACTGGTTCTCAGGAAGACTTTATTCTCAAACAGATTCTACCTGTAAATGTGTCATCCAAACCATCCACTTAAATTCTCAAAGTCTGTATTCTCATAATACAAAAGGAAGTGGACTGGGTGATCTTTCATAAGTCTCCTTTAAGATCTAATACTCTGAATCTAAATCTTCTGGGGGAAAATAGAATATACTGCTTACCATAAAGGAATCCTTCAAAGATGTTGCTAACTGGGGAAAACATTATATCCATCATCTCTGCTTCAGTAAGGGCCTGTCAAAACTCTCACAGTCCCACTGCAACTTCACCTAGCCAGACAAGGGCTCTTAGATATTACACCATCCCCAGGAAAAGAAAAGGGTGATGGTGTTATCTGTGTCTTCTTGCAAAAGATTGAGGTAGTGAGGTTGATGTACTCTCTCAAAGTAATTTCATCAAAAAGGTTTGTTTCAGGATTGATTCCGAGCTTATCATTTTGATCTTTACACCAATACACTAAAAGCTATCCTGAGTTTGCAACCAGTCCTAGTAAAAATGTTATTTTTTAAAATGATGTATCATTTTGGAATTGAAGAAATATCTATAAACCAGTATAATAATGTAATTTTCTTCTTTCCTGCATCTATTGATGCTCTCTTTGGTCTACCTTAACCCAGATTGACAAGGCTGTGTTTTTTCTGCTTTGAAATTCAACACACATTTCAAACATTGTCCTTGACCAAGGACAATCTTACCGGGAACTGTCTAGTGATAGCCTCAAGAGAGAGATTTTGGGGGACAAGCATGTGTCTTCCATGCTGTTGTAGCTGTAGAGGAAGTACACACCTAGCTTTCCCTAATTTATCTATGTGGACCTGTCATTCCAGAATTTATATAAACCCTTTGTGTCTACATTTTTTATTTATTTTTTAAAGATTTATTTATATTGTTTAAATGTTAACAGTAATGAGTCCAGTTTATGTATAGAAAGGCATTTCCATCCCTATGTCCTAAAAACTACCCGCTGTTAAGGATCCCTCTAATTATACAGTAGAATCAAAATTCCTAGTTTACAGTCTTGAATCTTCTACTTAGCAGCTATATGACCTTTACACTAACATCATATCCATAGCAATTGGTTTAATAGTTACAAATCACTATTGGACAAACTGCTTTAGAGTAGATTTACCTCTTTCAGATCATGCACAGGAAATCTTAAAGCAATTGCTAACTAACACTTTCCATACCAGGCACTGGGCTAGTACTGGATTACTATTTCCTCATTAACCTTCATTACACAGTCCCAACTTAATGATGGTTCAACTCACGATTTTTTTTTATTTTATGATGATGCAAAGGCAGTGACTGGGTCAAAATACTAGGAATTTTGATATACTGCTTTGATCTTTTGAATCAAATTTTGATCTTTTCCCTGTCTAATGACAGGTGGTATGATACTCTCTGGGGATGCTGGGTAGTGGCAATCAGCTGCTGCTCCCAGTTAGTCATGCAATCTGAGTGTAAACAACCTTTCTCTTCTTCACGTTCAGTACAATGTTCAATAAATTACATTGCAACACTGTGTTATAAACTAGGCGGTAGGTGACTTTGCCCATCTGTCGGCTGGTGTCAGTGTTCTGGGCATGTTTAAGGTTGGCTGGGCTAAGCGGTGATGTTTGGTAAATTAGATGTAGTGAATGCATTTTGACTACATTTTCAATTTACAACATATTTATTGGAGAGTAACACCACTCTAAGTTGAGGGAGATCTGTACTGCTATCCCTATTTCACAAAGAAGAAAGTGAAGCTTTGACGAGTAAAGGCCAAGGTTGGTATGTGCCTGAAACTGGCATGCAGGTCTGCCTTGCCCAAATCTCATTCTTCGGAAATTAGCAAGTTAACTAACATTGTTTTGATTTGTATACATCCCCTTCAGGATCACTGCTGCTGTCCTTGTATTTCCAGAATCAAGGGACTTAGTGACTTTTGGTTTCCCTTCATGTTAAAGTCAAGCTCTTTATCACTTTCATTATCCTAAAGGAGCCCTTGAATATTCCTAATCTTTGCAGGCCTCTAGTTACTGAATCTGTTTTGTCTTCATTTAAAATTATTGAACGCCAACTGTGTTCAAGGAGACATATGGCAGGGAAGACAAAATACGCCTTCAAGGAGCTGTAAGTTTACCACACTGGGGCGGGGAGAGGCGCTTAAATTTATCATACGTACGATGCGTGTTTCCTACATGAGTCGTAACTCAATGAGAAAAGGGATTTTTAAACATCCAGAGCATTTACTTACTACATATACAAGAGCAGTTATCAGTCTGCGTCATTTTGTGATTAAGAGACTCTAGTCAGATCTATTCCCCACAGCACAATCGTCAATATTTTGGATCAGTTCGTCAAATAATTTCTGATGACCTATTCTGTGAACAAATGAGGGGCTTTATCTCCAGTATTCACTGTCACAAAGGGCTTCTGACACTTTCTTCTTCAGAGAACCCTCCCTGGTGTGAGTGAGATCACAGCTCTCCAGATCCCATGCTGCCATCACTGGCTGCCCCCGCCAGAGTGTAAGCTCCGTGAAGGCGCCACGGGACGCACAAGAGGAGCAAGTGCCTGATGGGTAACCGCCAGGATGCGGTGAGCACAGTCGCCGGACCGACGTCGGCGCCTTTTGGGGCAGGGACGTGCGCCGTATCACCCACAGCCCGGGCCAGGCAGCTGTCAAAACTCCGTCCGGCGCGTGCTCGGGACGCGCATTCCCGGTGCTCGCAGCGGCTGCCCGACGGGAAAGAGTGAGAGCAACCGGAGGTACCGCCGGGCCAGTGAACCGCGCGGCCGTCGAGGGCCACCGCGGGCCCTTGAGAGAACACAGCAGTGCCGGTTTTCAACCCTGACGCAGACCCTACGCGACCGCCAAGGACGTAGAGCCACCACCCGCGCCCGTGGCCACAGCCAATCCGGGGGCCGTTCTGCCTCGCCCCACCCACCGCGCGCGCGCACGCACTTCCTAGACAGGCGCTCAGCCGATCGCTGTCTTCTGATTGGCGGGCCCTGCTGGAGGCGAGACTGGGAGAAGCCGGCTGGGCTGCGGGCGGGGGCCAGACGCTGCTGGACTCTTAAGTGGGCTTCTAGTCCTGGGTAAGTGAAGTTTCACAGGTTGCTGGGGGGCGGGGAGCCAGGACTGCACGGCGGGAAGAAGAGTAATAGCGCCTGGTTGGGCCGAGAGCAGCTTGGGAGGGTTGGGGGGTGTCGGGACTGGATGTGAGGGCGATGCCCGCAGGGGAGGGCTAGCGGGCTCGGGCCCGACGGGAGTCCCGGCGTCCGCTGGGCACGGACCCTCCATGTGAGCGACGCCTTATCAGTGGGTGAGGATGGCTGGGGAGAGCGCGCGCTCGGCTTTGGAGTCCGGACAAGGTCACAAGGAGGGGTGGGGGGGTGGGAAGTTGAGAGATTGCAGGCGCGGAGGAAAACCACGCGACCTTCCTGTCCCGGCTTTCTGATCTCAGGCCGAGCGTTTCCTCCGCCTCGTCCCGGGCAGGTAAGGAGTCCTTGGGGCCTGGGGGAGCATCTGTGACGGCCTTGGCTTTTCAAGTAAGCGCGCCAGTTCGAGATGACCCAACATGGCATGGGTGCAGAATTGGGAGCTGCCGACGGGCCTCGACCACGTTACTCGCAGTCTCTTATTCCCGGGGCGGGAAGCAGCATTTACTCTCATCAGGGGCATCCCGACGGGAGGAATCGGGCTCCCGGAAGTGCCCGGGCACTTTCCAGTCTGATCAGCTTTCGGTTTTGACCTGTTGAAGCGGTACCTTGCTCCTGCGTAAAGGAAATTGGAACCGTCCACCTGTACACCAGGGGTTTTCTTATGTCCGTCTTAATCAGAATCACAAGAAGTAGGGAGAGGCTTCTTAAAATGAACCCGTGGGCCCAGCTCCAGACCTTCTGAATCAATCTCCGGGATGGGGCCTCGGCAGCCATTTTAAACAAGCTGAGAGGTGATGATGCAAAATCAAAGTTTAAAACGGTTGTTTTAGGTAGTAGCTCCCGTCACCAAAATGACAGACTCTGAAATCCTTTAGTATATCACCTGATGCGGGGCAGCTCATCTTCTTGTATGCCTCTTCTAGGTTAGCAAGCATTTGGGAATGTCTTGAGTAGTATCTTAAAAAGGTTACAGAATAACTCCTGGCTTCCGAGTTGTTTTTTGAATATCTGGTGACTCCTCTTTTTGCACCTGTTCAGCTATTTGACAGAGATCTGGGTCAATTGCTGTGGGTGAATGAGAAAAAGGATATTAAAGGAAAATGGAGAACCTGGGCTAGTGGGAAAAAATCTTTTCAAATCACAGTTGAAATTGTTAGGTGAATTAAGCCAGCAAAGAAAAGATTCCATTACATTTTAGAAAAGCGATGCAGGCTTTTGTTGAGGAATGGATTTTAGTATTTCTCAGATTAGATACCGCCATCACAGAATCGATGATTTGACAATGTTTTGTGAATCAAAAGACCCCTGGATGGTGTATCCAAAACCGGGTTCTGATTCTACCCTACCAGAGATGCATTCTTGCTGTTGAGCAATTTATATAATCCTTCCGGACCATTTCTTCATCTGTAAAATAGGTTGTTGGTATGAATTGGTCATCTAGATTATTTGTTATTCTCAGATTATATGATTTGTATTTATTGACCCTGATTCTTTAAAAGTGAACCATTTTCAATTTAGGGGCTGTAAATCCTGAATATTTGGGAAACTTATAGGTGGTGATTAGAAGACAATTAAAAGATCTTACATTCAGGAAATTTATAGCTATATACTATGTTAGAATTAAGAAGATTATATGAAAATTAATTTGAACTATAGAATAAAAGATAACTGTAAATGTTGGGTTTTAAATATTCATATTTATTCATTTTATCCTGAAATGTGCACACAAAATGTTCTGTTAAAGCAAATGATGACCACCGTGTGTTCTCCTACCCTGGTTCTTACCCCAGATCTACCCCCGGAGTTACCTTGAGAAAGATCAAGTGTCTTATCCATATAACTTCAGAATCTGTATCATAAGTGGGGAGTAGCAACTAGTGGTTTTTCTTCTGTATGTGTATGTATGTTTTTTTATAGACAGTAGACAGCCATCCCCCCACCTTCTTTCAGGAGGGCAGGGGAACCTTTTGCTCCATTGACCTGTTGGAGAATCAGTTAGTGATCCAGATAGAGAGATAGAGAAAAAACTACCAACTTTCTTGCTTTTAAAGACAATTTCCAAATGACTTCTTAGTTTAGTAATAATTAAGACAAAGGAAGAAAACATGCTTTTATATCTGCAAAAGAAGGTGTAGTTTTTAAAATTGGGTAGTGGTATGTTATAGTTTTGTCTTTTGTGTTTGCAAGGACCTAAGACCTCTCCGTTTGTCATTTCTTCTTTCATAAATAGAATATAAGAGTTAAAAAGAAATAAGCACTGAGATAGATGTAGTCTGGTCTTTTTCTTACTGACTGATTAAGCTCTACAGATTTGTGTAATTATTTTCACATAATACTTATAAGTGATCATTGAAAAATAGAATTTTAAAATTTATTCAACATTCTGTGGTGTACTTATTTCTTGTGTGGCATCATGCCAGGCATTGAAGATAATAACCAGGGTAAGTGTAGCCCCTGACTTCAAAGATTCTTGCTAGAAAAATAGTTACACAGGCATTTATAAGAAAGTTATTACAGGAAAAGTATAGGGACTGCTATATAACGAAAGCACTTACCCAAAAAAACTTTTCAGAGGCCGTCAATTGAAATAAGAACCTGAAAAATGGGAGGAATTAGTCAGGACTCCCTTATCATCTGGGTAAGTTTACAGGCAGTTCAAACCAACTCAGTGAAGAAACAAGTATTTACATAATTACTGTGACTAAGGTAAAATGTATTTATTGACTCTTGATAAAATGCTTATTAGTTTCCTGTATGCAGAAAGGTGACTGAAAGGGGAGAATGGAGACTTTAGTCCCTGTGATAATGGGAATGAATCTTTTTTTTTCCAGACACTTTATTCATATAACTATAAGGCTAGTGTCTTGCTTTCTCTTTTATACCATTTAAAGAAATAATGGAGAATTTTAAGAGGGATAGCCAAGGTATATGAAGTATATAGGGAAAGGTAAATCTGAAGTTTGGAAGAGAGTCATTAAGAAGGTCCAGAGGGGTAGTTTAATACTGCAGTTGACAGTGAACACGAGCCTCAGTTTCCCTCAGCCAATACAAGGAAACAGTTTGAGGGAAAGAAAAGTGGTTTAATTTGTCGACAGATCAGGAAGGCAGCAGACTGAAGTCTGAAAGACCACCGTCCTCCTTAGCAGGGTGCCGGGTTGTTTATACAAAGGGAAAAAACAAGATGTGCAAGGGTCTGCAAAGGGGAGGGAGGAAATGGTGGGCACAGAGACAGGTGGGTACCAGTTTGCCCCTTTTCAACAACTGCTGTTTAACTCCCTTTTCCTTGGAATACAAGAAGACAAACCTGTCAAACAAGGGGGGAAATTGCAAGAGATAGGGGGAAGACACCCTTGTTAACTGCATCATAGTGATGTTAAAAATGATGCCCTTAGGTCATAAAAAGCTAAAAAAAAACTGTTAGGTTCATTTAATATAAATTATGTTTAAAAGGAGGCTCTTCTAGCATAGTATTTAAAATAAAGTTTTGTCCTTAAAAGGAGTAAATAATGAACTAAGTAAGTTGCTAAGTAAATAATAATATATTGGCCATTCAGAATAACTGCCCAAAGACAACCACCTTCAATAGTAGAGGTTAAGTGTAATAGGTTAGAAACTATTCAGAAGTGAGAACTGATGCCAAGTAGCACATTGGAGAAAATAAATCTGTCTTTAAAGTAAATTGGTTATAGTTGAAAGCATTAAAGATTATACTTAACTATACTTTAAAATGTTTAGTATGTTTTTCAACATGATATTGAAGAGGTAGTAAGGAGTATCAGTTTGGTTTGAGTAATTTGAAGTTACCTAGTTAAAGTTGATTAAAGATTAGCCAGAAAATTAATAATTAATATTTTAAGTGATAAAAATAAATCCAATTTTTAAAAAAGATTTATTGTGTACACAACTGGGGTGTAGGCCAGAGGTGGGGGGGGAGAGTTAGAGGATTCACCAGAGACAGAGTGGGGAGCAGAACAGGCGAATCTACTAAAGTACACTGCTGAGGGGAGCAGTGAGTGAGGTAGGAGAGGTCTGCTGTGCCATGTGGGAAGCTCCTTGGCTAGGGATCAAACTCATGCTGCAGTGGCTGCAGATAGCTTCATAGAGCTAAGACTTAACCCGTTGTGCCACCAGGGAGGCCCAATAATTCCAATTTTTTTCACACCTTTTTAACAATATAGTGTTTTAAAGGAATAGGTTGTGTGGAAGAATAAATCCATTCAACCCTCCCTAAATGGTGACTAGTGATTAAAAATAGTTATTTTCTAAGGATACTTTTGAAGTTCATGGATAATGTATCACATTTTTATGGAAACTAGGATCATCTTAATACATCTATTTTTTTTTTTAAGATTTATTTATATATGCATACAAGCTGGAGTACAGGCCAGAGGTGTAGGGCGGTAGGAAGGTTCACCAGAGACAGAGTGGGGAGCAGAACGGGCAGATTGACAGAAATACACTGCTGAGGGGAGCAGCGGGCAAGGGAGTAGAGGTCTGCTGCACCATGTGGGAATCTCCCCGGCTGGGTGTCAAACTCGCTTAGCCGCTGCCGACAGCTCCACAGTGCAGCGTTTAACCGCTCCGCCACCAGGGAGGCCCTTAATACATCTATTCATTTAACATTCTAGATGCTTTTAATTGCAAAACCTTCTGGAAATTCTCTTTCAGGAAGATTCTTCAATCACAATGTCATCGAACTCAGATATTTCTCTGTCTTCATATGATGAAGGTCAGGGATCTAAACTTGTTCGGAAAGCTAAAGAGGCACCATTTGTCCCCATTGGTGAGTTTGAAGATCTAATAATCAATCTTTTGTAAACTTTACTAGAAGTGTGGTCAACTCATAGAGCACATTCCAGAAAGTATGTATTTCCAAATGTTTTATAATGTGTTGTTGAAATACGCTGATCTTGGTATAACTCTCATTACAAAAATTCTCTTGCATATTCAAACTTCTTGTTTTAGTGACTCTTATTCTAGTGACTGTGTTGGGAGACCCCAGTCTCAAATGGTTTGCGAGGACTCACAAGACTCAAAAAAAATTATACTCACAGCTATGGTTCATTATAATCTCTGCTATATTAAGTGATTCCTTTCAGGGAAGGGAGTAGGAGAGAGTGAAAGCCTTCCTCTGGCACTCTTTTAAAGGCTCCAGAAGCCCACATTTTAAAGATAATCTTAACTTTCTGGATCTGCTACTGTTTGCTACCAGTTATGGATTTTGGTTCTTAAGGGTGGGGAATTTAAAACTCAGATTGTATGTAAACTAGTTAATGGTCTGGTAAAGAATCCTTATAAAAATAGAGAGTACATTAGTTGATGTTAGAATATCTTGGTTCCCTGCCACCATGTATGTAACATACTTGGAACTACTTGTTTTACAGGAATGGCGGGTTTTGCAGCAATTGTTGCATATGGATTATATAAATTGAAGAGCAGAGGAGATACCAAAATGTCCGTTCACCTGATCCACATGCGTGTGGCAGCCCAAGGTTTTGTTGTGGGCGCAATGACTGTTGGTAAGTTCTTCTAGGAAGTTTTCAGACAGGTTCCCAATTAATGGGTTTCTTTGCAAACAAACAAGGTAGATACTGACTTTGAAGCAGTTTTAAAATGGTAGTTATATTCAATTTTTAATGTAGGTATTACATATTTTTATTGAATTTAATTCATTGGCTTTATCTGGTATTTATAGCAAGGGTGATGCCTTTTAAAGTTGCCTGATAAATATTGATTGTTCTTTAAAACAAATATTTTTTTAAAAGATTTATTTATGCATACAAGAACTGGGGTGTGGGCCAGAGGTGTGGGGTGGTGAGAGGATTCACCAGAGACGGAGTAGGGAGCAGAACAGGTGGAGCTACTGAAGTACACTGCTGAGGGGAGCTGTTGTGCCATGTGGGAAGCGCCCTTGCCTGGGATCGAACTGGTGCTGCAGATAGCTTCATAGTGCTGCGACTTAACCCGTTGCACCATCAGGGAAGCCCTAAAACAAATATTAAATAGCCTGAGTTAGTCATACTATCCTTGAGCTACTTGGGGAGCTATATAAAAAGAATTTTAGGAATTTAAATTATTTAAGAACGCAAGAGTGAAGGCATCCTAGAGTTTTGTTCCTCTGTAAATATTGCATGCTAGCAATGGTGCTGCTTTTAGCTATTTTATAAACTGTTTATTTTCTTAATATTAAAAATACTTAAAATACTTACCTTGCATTCTTTCTCTTTAGGTATGGCCTATTCCATGTATAAGGAATTCTGGGCAAAACCTAAACCTTAGAAGAAGAGATGCTGTGTGTCAGTCTTGGTGGTACATACTTTAGCTAGACATCTCATATTGAGGTTCTATGTTTGTGTTGAAAATAAATTATTTGAATGGATCAAACAATAATACAGTAATTGGAATATTGACTTCCTTTCTTGCAGACTTGATTTGCCTAGTAATGGAATTACTAGTGAATAGTTCACTAGCTGGGTCATTTGGGGGAGTCAAGTTAGCACCAAGAAACATGTAAACGCTTGATGGTGGTAAACCATCCACCTTCTAAACTCTTCTGATGAAATTAGTTCCAAATAAGACAACAGTCCAATTCTAAAGTACTCCCAGTTGTTGCAGAATATAAAGTGCTTTTGATATTGTAAAGAAGTCCTTTTTAACCCAATTAATATAACTTATTCCTGCCTGTCTTGTGGACTGATCAGTACTTCAGTTTTTAGGGCTGGTTGGCTCTTGAAGCAATATTATAGTGCATGGATTATGTCACTGTAGGCCTCCCCACAACTGAAAACGTGTGTATGTTTAAACCAAACCTAAAAAAGCTACAATAGAACTGCTTTATTTAAAAATTATACTTGTAAACATGAAAAAACTTAATTATGGAGTCCAGTTAGTGCTTTTGTAATTCAGAATTATAGTTTTGCTGTTACTTAGAATAGTGTTTAGATGTGATCTTAAAACAGAAGTGTATTTTAAGCACTAATTGAAAGGTAAATGAACAATGCTTTTTCAGTGTGCATTATGTTTATTTGCTCTGTAAGAATTATAAATGCTAAACTAAACCACTTAATGGAAGTGGTCAAAGCTGGTTTGATCCCATATTATACAAACTTTGAGATACTACAGAACGCTTTATTACACCTGTGACATTCTCTGGCCTAACTTGAATTTACATTCCATGGTGATACATGGTAAATGTAATGTTATTAAAGTAAGTGAACACATCAGATATCTTGTATTTATTTCAAATTAGAAAAATAAACCATTTCTGAAAATACCACAAAAATTAATTTTCAAGAAAAGATATAAACATTTTGCATCTTTGGTAGGAACCACAGGTAAAGAATATCTAACAAATAGGAATAATAGCTAACATTTATTGAGCATTTTCTATGTGCCACACATAGAACTGTATAACCTGCACCAAATCAGTGTTTACTCCATCTTTACTAGCTAAAAAGTTAAGCTAGTTAATTTCTTTTTTTTTAAAGATTTTTATTTATTTATGCATACAAGCTGGGGTACAGACCAGAGGCATGGAGCAGCGAGAGGGTTCACCAGAGACAGAACAGGGAGCAGAACAGACAGATTGACGGAAATACACTGCTAGGGGGAGCAGCAAGCCAGGCAGGAGAGGTCTGCTGCGCCATTTGGGAATCTCACCGGCTGGGCGTCAAACTCGCCTCACCACTACCCGATAGCTCCACACCGCTGCGCCACCAGGGAGGCCATAAGCTAGTTAATTTCTATACTCCTCTCTGGTAGACCTTTACATGCGTGTATGAGAAAGTACTTTAAAAATATAAGATACTCTATGGTGATGGCTCCACGGGTGAACAGGTGGTGGTAACTTATGGGGAATACATAATAATGTAAAAGATACGAATAACAAAAATAAATATTATATTAAAAAAATATATAAGATACTACTAGGATCTATTTTTCTCAACTTGAAGTAGGTGTTACAGAAAATGTTTATAGGCAGTCCTTAATTGTTCATGAAGCTTCCCTTAGAAGAACAAAATTGAGAAGTTTCAGAACATTGTCATGCTAATCGATGAGTACATTATTTTGTTCAACTAAATACTAGTTTAAGAGAACTTGATCAAGACAAAGGGTAGAGGTTTGAGAGTGAACAGCTGAGCATTACGTGGTCAAGAGAAGCTGCGTGGGGTTGCTTGTCTAAAGAAGGGAATGGAGGCTAGGGTGGTTGACTAGATGCACATCAGATCATGGAAGTACTTAAAAGTGTGTCCAATGGAGGGGATGCTATTTTTTAATCAGACCTGATTGGGTTGGTGGTTCTGGCACTTACTATCTGAGTAGTCAGTTTCCTCAACTGTAAAGTGGGGACCATATCAGGGCCCAAGGTTGTTGGGAAGATTAACTGCAGAGGTGAATGTAAAAGGCAGCCCCTTTATGTGAGTGCATAGTGTACTCAAATGGTTACTGTTAACCACTGTTAGTGTTCAGGTAGCAACTTAAAGAGCCTGTCAGGGATGCCTGGAATTGATTTAATACAAAGCATAATGGAGACTGCATATAGCATGCAGCAGGGACATGGGGGAGGGGGGCAGAAGAGGGGAGGGCCTAGCCAGGGGTTGGAGTTAAAGAAAGCACCCTGAGGAAGCAATGGTCTGCCTTAAGGAGATGGTAAATATGTTTATTTTTTTTCCACTGAGAATTAGAGTCCTCGCTTTAATAGCACATATTATTACAACATTGGTATATGGTTGCTTCCAGGTCTCTCTTCCACTAGTCTGTTTGAGCCCGTGATCTTATTCCATCCAGAGCACCTGGCATTGGGACCTGTCTAATATGGATGTTCAATAAGTGCTTGTTGGGTATTTAAAATAAGTAGGTTTTGTTTTTTTTTTGCATTCAGGATTCTGCTTTCCCCAGGAAAGTTATTTCTAATGATAAACAGTGACATCTGGTGGTTAGAGTTGGAATTTGACTCCACGCTTAAATATGCCCCCCAAAGTATATTTGGCTTCTGTATCAGTCAGAACTTTCAAGAAAATTGGCCATGTTATTTCCTTTGGCTCACAGATGAGGAAATGCTGCTCAGAGTTTCAGGAACTGTTTAGGCACTATCCCTATGTAAACTCCAACCCACTGCAACATATTTATTAGGCCAAAACAAAGATGAATATAGACATTTTAAAATTCTCAGGAGTCTAATAGCAGAAATGCCAGTTATTTGTACATGTCACCCTATTTGAAAGCTCTTCAAATCAAGTGGGGAAAATTTGAGAAAGGAAACTAAATATGTACTGCCCATCCATCCTAGCTTTTCCTTAAAGAGAGCCTCTATTCCCAAGTCACTGAAATTTTAAAAGAAAGAATTTGTTTTTAGCAAGACAAAAGATGAAAAGTTCAGTAGTGGTAGGTGATTCTAGACTAGAGGATTATGTCCAGTTGGTCCCCTCAGAGGAACTGAGGAAAATATCCTCTCTAATATTCTAGATCAGGTCTTTTCTTCCCCAGTTGAACTGAAATGTCACAGTAACTAGAATTTTGCAATGTAAGGAGGGAATGCTGTCATGCCTTTTAACTAGTCCTGTTACCCTAATTCAGATTGTTTACAACCATATTGTCTTCCCCGCTAGTGGTCCTTCCTAGCTCATCTGTTACCCCTTGGGCTTAAATTTTTTAGTATGTCTTTCCTTCCTCCTGTTCTTTTATCACTACTAAACGAATCACCAAATTCAGCAAGTTTTTTTTAAAGATTAATTTATTTATGCGTTCAAGAACTGGGGTATAGGCCAGAGGTGTGGGGTGGTGAGAGGATTCACCAGAGACGAAGTAGGGAGCAGAACAGGTGGAGCTACTGAAGTACACTGCTGAGGGGAGCAGTGGGCAAGGCAGGAGAGGTCTGCTGCACTGTGTGGGAAGCTCTGTGCCAGGGATTGAACTCGTGCTGCAGTGGCTGCCGATAGCTTCATAGTGCTGAGACTTAACCCGTTGTGCAACCAGGGAGGCCCCCAATTCAGCCAGTTTTTTGTAAGCAAAGTGTCTCATCATTCAGATTTGTCCTTTCCCTGTTGCCACCACTTTAACATCTAGGCCCTGCACTTCCTGTCCTTGCCACTTAGTTCTGGTGGTGCCACTGATGCCAAAGTCCTGTGCTCACCACTGCCCCAACACCTTTGCTCTACTCCTTTCTTGAATGTTCCCCTTCCCCACTCCCAGTTTAGTTTAATTTCCATTTAATTTAATTTCCTGATATACCATAATCTAGGTGCACACCATAAAGATCAAATCCAAATTCTACTTCTGGCAAAAGTTCTCTGAACTCTTCTAGGCCATAATAAACTTGCCCTTTTCTCAAATCTTGCCATATTTGAGTTTAAAACAAAAAGTGGGACCTCCCTGGTGGCGATCACTTAATACTATGACTGGCCAACCTCAAGAGGCACTGATGATATAATGTCCAAGTGAGATTTTGGACCTGCAAAGCTGAGATGCATAAGTAGAGCTCTGAAGTGGAGAGAGCCAAGAGGAGCCTTAGTTTAAAGTTATAGCAAAACTGAACTTTGATTTAGAGGCAAAACAGCTAAATCAGTAATGATACATGATAACTGAAGAGTACTCCAGTTCACCAAACACTTAGATGATCTCTTTGTCATGGTAGTAAGGCTACTGTTTTGCCATTTTAAGAAGAAAGTTGAGGTTTGTGACATGACTAGTGTCAGAAAAACCCAGACATTCTCACAGTAAGAGTGGGGTCACTGTTTATGTTATATTTGCTTATTTGTGGGAAATATAAGAATGATCATATTTCAGTGAAGGGAAATGTATATACTGATCTTATCATCTCTAAAAAGGTAAATAAGCATTAAAGTTGAAACTTTGTGAACTGTAGGAAAGACCTAATTTAGGATTAGGGAAAAACAGGCCCACACAAATTTGTTTTTCATTTTCATTGTAAAATATAACAAAATTTACCCTTTTAAAAGATTTTATTTATTCATACAAGCTGGGGTATAGGCCAGAGGCATGGGGCGGCGAGAGGGCTCACCAGAGACAGAGTGGGTAGCAGAACAGGCAGATCAAAAATACACTGCTGAGGGGAGCAGCGGGCGAGGCAGGAGAGGTCTGCCGCGCCATGTGGGATTCTCCCTGGCCGGGCATCGAACTCGAGTCGCTCAGTCGCTCGAGTCGCTGCCAACAGCTCCACAGCTCAGCGCTTAACCACTGCGCCACCAGGGAGGCCCCCTTTTAACCATTTTTAAGTGTACAAGTCAGTGGCACTAAGTACAACTGCAATTCAAATACTACTACCATCTGTGTCCAAAACCTTTTCATCATCCCAAACAAAGTTCAACAGTGAACAATAGCTACCTATACCATGGAAAATTAGCAATAAAAAGGGGGAAAAAATTACTGATACACACAACTTGGATGGATTTCCAAAGAATTATTCCAACAAAAATGTCAATTCCCAAAGGTTGAACACTGCATTATTTCATTTTGAGATGACAAAATTTTAGAAATGGAGGACAGATTAGTGGTTACCAAAGATTAGGAAGAGGGGGTGGCAAGAGAGAAGTTGATGTGATTATAAAAACACAAGAGATCTCTGTGATTTCAATATCTTGACTGTAGTGGTGGATATACAGACATGCACAGGTCATACGATTGTATGGAACTAAATACACTAAAATGAATACAACTAAAATTGGGGAGCAACTGAATAAAATAGGTGGATTGCATCAGTGTCAATATTCTGGTTGTGATAATGCACTGTAGTTCTGCAAAATGTGGCCTGCCCAAATGCTCCTGCATGGTGGGGGGTGGGGGCGTGCCACATGCTACTGCATGTCTAAGGGGTAAATGCCTTATGAAGAAATAAAAAGAGCAACTGAGATATCTGAAGACTTTCAAGATTTAAAGTACTGGAAAAAATATTTGGAGAGCTTCTTTGGCTCTCATAAATTGTGTGTGTGTGTGTATAGAGATATATATATCTATCTCTATATATAGATCTATATATATAGATATAGATATAGAGATAGATATATATGTATATATAGATCTATATATATCTATATATATATATCTATATATATATACATACACATACTGAAAAGCACGGTAACTTAATTGGGAAGTGTCTTTTTTAAAAGGGTCTACGTTTTCCACTATGAAAACCATAGTTTTCCACTATGAAACCGAGGATTTTTTAAATCCTCTACTTGCAAAAATAAGAACACAACACTACAACTCTACCCCCCAGATATTACTTTTTCTTTCAGTATTTCTATGTATTCCTGTCTTGTTTCTGTGCCTAATTTTGTAAAAGAACTTTATTTCGCAATGACTATTTTGCGCCCTTTTTTCTTTTCACTCGCCGTCACGACATAAATTCTTCCGCATATTTTTCAAAGACATTGTGAATGGTTAAATCTTTCAGTCCCCTGTAGGAGTGCGGAACGTGCAGCTCCGCAACACAGGCTTACTCCTGCATCCCAACACGGGCCAATTTTAAAGACTCCGGCAAACTACGCCCTCTTCGGTTCCGGCCCCCTAGTTGCTATTTCCACACCTCCTCCAGTTGGTCCTTCTGCGCCTCCGTCACTTTCTAAACTCCCGGCGCCCTCTCGGCTTCCGTAGACTGGTGAGCCGTCACGCGGGCGGCGTTGCTGGTTGCCCTGGTGACGGTTGCTGGGAGTAGCGTGTGCAGGCTTCCAGAAGAAGTGACCAGGCTGCGACGGCCGTAGAAAGGAGGAGAGGAGTGACCGCTGTAAGTGCGGGGAAGGGCGGAAGGGTCGGGAGCTGGGGGAGCCCACAGATGCCGGGGTTTTGATCTGGAGCCGGAGCACGTACGCTCGCCGGAGCGCTCTGCCGCTGGTAGTGCTCGCTGTATGCCGGGCGCCGGCGAGAACTCTCTTCCTTCGTTCTCTGAATCTTCACGCTCAGCCCCTTTCCCGCCCTAGGCCTACACTTACTTTACGCGCGGTTCACGGCTTAGTAAGACTCAGAGGATAGGTCACCAGACAAAGCTACGTAGTACAATAGATGGCAAGTCGGGTACTCGAACTCGGGGCCCCCTGGCCAGCGCCCCCTTCTGGCCTCTGTTCTCACCACGCTGAGGATCTGAGCGCTAAACTAGGATCATCGGTACAGGCTTCCTGCTTCCTCCTGCCGCACCGCCAGCCCCCAGGAGACACGGGACATTCAGAGCATTCTGAAACTGCAAGGTTCGCCGCAAAAGAAGTTCACGGCATAATTAGAAGGAAAGTATACAGATTTCCTATTACCCCTTGCTCCTACACATGCCTTATCAATATCCACACTAGGGTGGTACATTTGTTTCAATGGATGACTACACTGAACCATCATAATCACCCAAAGTGCACAGTTTACATCAAGGTTCCCTCTTGGGGAAACCAAATCTATGGATTTGGACAAATGTGTGAAAAAACGTATCCACAGTGGTATCATACATAGTATTTTCACTGTCCTAAAAGTCCTCTGCACTCCAACTGGTCATCCCAATCACTGATAACCACAGACTTTGTACTGACCAGTTTTG
The DNA here is from genome assembly GCA_004024925.1 of Scalopus aquaticus. Classification (NCBI taxonomy): domain Eukaryota; kingdom Metazoa; phylum Chordata; class Mammalia; order Eulipotyphla; family Talpidae; genus Scalopus; species Scalopus aquaticus. The sequence continues at coordinate 23,938 of PVIJ01002341.1, forward strand.
TCTTTTCCAGAATGACATGTGGTGGGAGTTGTACAGTACGTAACCTTTTCAAGACTGGCTTCTGCACTTAGCAATATGCATCTAGGTTTCCTTTGTGGCTTTTCATGACTTGATAGCTTATTTCTTTTCTTCACTGAATAATATTCTCTTTTATGGGTATACCAGCCTGTTTACCCATCTATTTAAGGATATGTTGGTTGTTTCTGATTTTTAGTAATCATGAATAATGCAGCTATAAGCATTTCTTATGTAGGTTTTTGTGTGGACATAAGGTTTTAACTAATTTGGGTATATATGATTGCTAGATCATTTGGTAACACTATGTTTAGCTTTGAAAGAAACCACCAACCATCTACCAAAGTGACTGTACCATTTTGCACTCCCACCAGCAGTGAATGACAGTTGCTGTTGCTTCATATCCTTGGAAGTATTCAGTGATGTCAGTGTTTTAGGTTTTTAGCCATTCTCATATGTGTGGTTGGTTTAATTTCTGGTTGGTTTAATTTCTAAATTCTGGTGGTAGTTAATATAGAACATCTTTTCATATGCCTATTTTCCTTCTGTGTATCTTCTTTGATGAAGCATACATGCAGGTCTTTTCCCCACTTTTTAATTGTGTTGTTTTCATATTTTTAATTTTTAAGAATTCTTTGTATGTTTTAGATACAGTCCTTTGTCAGATACATTTTTTTTGCAGATTATTTTACAGCCTGTGACTTACCTTTTTATTTCCTAAGCAATGTCATTTCCAGAGCAGAATTCTTAAATTTTATAAAGTCCAACTTAGTTTCCCACAGCTGGTCCAGAATCAAGTTCACCCTAAGTCAGAATCTGTGTCAGCTTGGGCCAAACTATTTGTACCGTCATCCAGACCAGCAGCATCCAACACCCAAGCTGCACCCTGACTGACTCCCCAGACACAGGGCCCGCACCTCAGTACCTTTGTGGCTCTGGGTTTGGTATGCAGCAGGCCAGGGACCACAACTTGACATGCTGGTCACAACCTCCAAGTTGTTTTCCCAAATTATTGGTGATCCAAAATGATTATTAATAGCTCATCCTTTCACCTCCAAGGTGACTCAATTTGGACAATAAAGTATATGGCTGTTCTTTCTTAGAAGAAGCTACAAAAACAAGGACTCACAGAGTTATCTGGTTTTTAAACTGTATTAGTTACATATTCAAATACTAGGCTCAGCAGGGTTTCCTTCCATCTCTAGACACCTTTTCAGGTGAAATTTCTCTAAATAGAGTCAGCAAGCTAAGGGTCTCCAGTGCAAGCCCAGCTCACTGCCTAGCTTTGTAATAAAGTTTCATTGAAACACAGTCACATCCACTCATGTACTTAATCATCTGTGGCTGCTGTCTGCCCCAGTGACAGGGTACATCGATTGCAACAGAAAGCACATGGCCCACAACACCTAAAGTATTATCTAGCCCTTGAGAGAAAAAGTCTGATTTTACCTAAAGTTACAACATGGAGACTAATTGTTAAATTACAGTATGTCTCTGCATATCCCATCTGTTGGGACACCCTGGGGTGGAAACTTATCTTTCCACTTGAAAGTGTTGCACTTTCAACAGAGGGGTCCAGGGGTTGCTGCAGTATGAGGGGAGGGTCAGTTACCAAGCCCCCTCTCAGTTTCCATGATTTGATAGAAGCACTCAGAGTTCAGAAGAGCTGTTAGATACACAGTCTGTTACAGTGAAAGCGTGCAGACTGAATCAGCCCAGGGAACCAGCACCTTGGATGGAGTCCAGGAGACACCAGGCACAGGTTTCCAGTTGTCCTCTCCCAGTAGAGTTGTGAGAACAGTGCTGACTTCTCCAGGCAGCAATGCCTGGCATCATGCATGGAACTTTGCCAGCCAGGGGAACTCACCCAAGCCTTCAGGGCTAGGGAATTTATTGTGGGGAGCAAGGGGTAGGCATGGCTGGCTGGCTGCTTGCTTGGCTAACCTTAGTCATTCAGTCTCCCACCTCTCCAGGGGTCAAGCTGAAGAGGAGAGAAAATTGGGAACCAAGGTCCAAATCATAAAATCACAGGATTAACACAGACGATCTGGCATGGTCCAGGGCCCCCAGGTAAATAAAGACACTGTTAATAGGCAAAATATGCCAGGAGCTTAGAGTTTCTTCCCTAGGAGCAGGTCAAGGGCCAAGCCTTTTGTGAGAATGTGCAAGGTATGGGCAACCCCGACTTGCTGCGCTAACCCTTGACTGCACACTTCCTCTTACTGGGCAGAGCTGCTGGTGAGGAATCCCAGGTGACTCTGGCTCCAGCCTACACTCAGTAGACTCGAGGGCCAGACTACAGGTTCCAGTCCTGGCACATAAGGCGCACCTGCAGCACTGAGCCCAGTCACCACTCCAAACTCCTTGACTTGGAAGCTGGGGGAGCTGGGCATCAATATTTTTAATTTTATCCCTGGGTATTCGAATTAAGGCAGGTTTAAGACCAACTGGGTATAGGCCCTGGAACCACCGCTGTGGACAGGATGGAGATGCTTACATCAGAAAAGAGGAGATGGAACACTTGAGGGTGTTCTCCCTGCAGGATCAGGTTGGCCTGGGGACACAGCAGGATTTAAGCCTGGGGGATGGGTAGGGGAGGGAAGAATAGGAACAAAGGAGCAAGTTGATATAATTAGCTCAAACTTGGCATCAGACAAGAAAACAGAGCCTGAGGCCAAGGGCTCCAAAGCTTTTAGTGTCTTTGGACTTCATTTTGTGGCTAATGGGCATCTACTTAAGCTTTTTATCACAGGGGTGTGGCAGGCTCTTAGCTGTGCTTCTGGGAGGCAGCAGTACTGCTGGATGGTGGGGAAGGAGGGACAGCAAGGGCTATAGGGACCTTTTGGAGCAGTGCTGGCAAACTGGATGCTGGTTAGATGATGTGACTTGAGTTTGGCTTAAGGCAGGGATGTGTCATGCTTTAAAGTCATGTTTAAATTACTTTAAACTTGGGAACATTTAAAAATTACATTTTTTAGACTCTATTCTTCTATGTTAAGTTCAAAAATAGACAAAGTATCCAGAATGTGTAAGGTACTCTGACCATTCTTTAAGAAGAGAGCACAATTTAAAAATGGGCAAAAGATACACGTAGACATATCACAAAAGATCTGCAAATGGCCAGTCTGCTCCTGAAAAGATGCTCACTATAATTGTCATCAGGGAAATGCAAAGTAGACCCACACTGAGATATTCCTCCTCCGCCACTAGGATGGCTGACAAGCAGATTGCCAGGCAGAGTGTTGATCAGGACGTGGAGTGGCTAAAACACTGCCTGTGAGAATGGAAAATGAAACAAGCCACTCTGGAAAACAACATGGCAATTTCTTACAAAGTTATCCCTAAGTTTCCCATATAACCTGGCATTTCCACGCCTAAGTGTTTACCCAAAAAAAGTAAAAACGTTCATACAAAAACTTTCTCGTACATAAATGTTCATAATGCTTTTATTACTAATAGCAGAAAATGAAAATAGCTCCGTTATCCAATAACTAGTGAATGTATAATGAGTTGTGGATGAACAAATAGCTACGCAATGGAATACTCTATCTGGCAATAATATGATACATGCAGTGACAAGGACGTGTCTCTAAAGTGGAGTGCTAGGCCAAAGGAAAAGGGAAGGAAAGCCAGACACAAACGTCTACGGCTATATGATTCCAGTTAGGTGGAATTCTAGGACAGGCAAAATGATGGGGAACAACAACAACAAAAAAAAGGCAAATAGAGTTTGAGATTGGAACTGGCAAGGAGATTGCCTGCAAAGGGGCATAAAGGAATGTCTTGGTGTCATGGAAATGTTCTACAATGTGTGTATTCATCAAAATTCATTTGCACACAAAATTGATATGCTTTCTTCTGTGCAAATTATACTTCAGTGGAACTGATTAAAAAGAAAACACAAAATTCTCCTGCTAGTACAGGTCAGAACAGTGGTCCCCTCGGGGGACGTTCACTCAAGGAGGCACGGGCAGCTGGCTCGAGGACATCTGCTCTCGGCAGCCACCACATAGGTGCATGACCCGGTGGAGATCACTGAGCTGGATGCTTAGGGTGTATGCACTTTTTATTTTATGTAAATTATACCTCAACTTAAATTTAAATTTATACCTCAAATTTAAAACATTTTAAAAAGCAAAAATCCCAGAAGTTGGGATTTAATTGCCCCAGGGACATGCACAAGCATTGTTATATTTTCTTTTTTTTTTTTAAGATTTATTTATTTATGCATACAAGCTGGGGTACAGGACAGAGGCGTGGGGCGGCGAGAGGGTTCACCAGAGACAGAGTGGGGAGCAGAACAGGCAGATCGACGGAAATATACTGCTGAGGGGAGCAGTGGGTGAGGCAGGAGAGGTCTGCTGCGCCATGTGGGAATCTCCCTGGCAGGGCATCAAACTCACGTCGCCGCTGCCGACAGCTCCACAGAGCAGCGCTTAACTGCTGTGCCACCAGGGAGGCCCACATTGTTATATTTTTTAAGCTCCGAGGAGATTCTGTGGTTCTGTTGTTCACTGTTGAGAATCACAGCTTTTAGGAACGGGAAGAGTCAAGTGTTCAGTCTGAGTAATGGGTGTATTCTGATGCCATTCAGTGTCTGGTGGCCCCTTCAGGGCTGTGGGAAGATGCTCAGCTCAGCTTGGGCTTTCTGGGAATTTAAGGTGAATATAGGACTTCAGAACACCTAAACAGGAAACTCCAGGGCTGGGGGGCTGCAGGTAGCCTGATCACGTGCTGAGCACTTCCAGAAATACACACCTTGTGAAGTTTGCTTCTTCTCAGCTTCTTGTTCTACCCCTAGGGCAGGATGGCAGCGAGTGAAAGCTCACAGGAAACCTTGCGGCGCCAGTTCAAGGCCATGCAGGAGATGCAGCACAAAAGGTTACAGAAGCAGATGGAGAAAAGGAAGGAAAAGGAACTGAGCCTCAAAAGCAGAGCAGATGACCAAGAGGAGTCCTTGGAGATTTCCAGTGGCCTCAGCCTTCTCCAGGCGGGGGAGCAAAATTTGAAAAACAGCTTCGAACAGAGGTAAATGCAAGCCTGACCTCTTTGGGTTCTGCAGGGAGAAGGCATGGTGGGGAAGAAGAGGTGTCCTCGGGTTGACTACATGCATGCCCCTAAGCTGAGGCAGGGGTTTGACACAGCTTGTTAGTGAGGACGCTAGCATCTGATAGAAGAGCTGGGTTCCCCAGGACATGATTTGAAATGAAACATGTTTAAAAACCATTTAAAGTCAAACTGAATTTTTGAAAGTCACCAAGGTGTAACTTATTCACCTTAATTTCCTTGTGCAGTTTCTATTTCATGAAAACTGCTTTTGACTGGTGGTTCCCAGATGATCCCAGCACCAGATCACACCTGGGACCCTTCTCCTGGGCCAGCTTCTCTTCCCTGACACACAACCACACCTACACAAACCCATCCTCAGGAAGCTATTGGTGGGTTCCTTTTTTATAGAAAGGACATAGTTGAAAGGGGTCCATAAGCTTCTCATTTTTTCTCTAAATTCCATGATGTCACACAGATGTATATTGATTTTCACTGGTTGTTAGAAGCAGGAGTCTGTATTGACACAAATTCTCTGCTAATCATTTAAGGAAATATCGTCATTAAACCGTCTTTTTGCTTTTCGTTTTGCCCAGATTCTATTTTCTCCATTTTCAAATCCTACTTGCTATGGTTTATCAACCTTCAAAATACAAACTGGGAAAAAATAAAGATTTCTCAATAACTGAAAAATATTTAAATTGCTCCTAATATTATCTCTAAGTTAACCCTAGACCAGTTTCCAGGTGATCTTTCCCCAAAACTGGACTTGGTAGAGACTCGAGTCATTGTGGAATAATAGCAATAACAAACGTAATAATAATAGCTATTACCTAATTATTACTGTTACCTACGACTTGTTTAACTTCTTTACTCCCTGAACAACTATCACTAGGGACCCTGTTCTGTGCCCAATAGCAAAGTGGTCACAGACCCATCAGTAAGTGTTTCTTGTGTCTTGAAGTACTGCAAGAGCCTTGCAGGACAATTTGTAATATACAAAACCAACTATTTATGTTATATATATTATATTATATTTATAGTCTAATTTCCCGTCAAGTTTACTGGAAACCTAGAGGCCCCACCTATTTGGTCAAAACACACACACTCACACACACGCTTGCACACACAATTAAAATGATCATTTTTTTTCTAAGTATTACTTTGGCTGCATTTCCCATGTTTTTATATATATTGCTTTTGCAGTTAATCCACTCTAAATGCTTCATACTAGGATTTCTAGTATGTCATAAATAATTTAGAAAGTCATATAAATAATTTAGAAATGTGTTTTTTTAGTCCCAAACAATCAATAGATTTGGGGCTTTGCTTTTTATTTTATATTTTTACTATCTTTTTAGTATTGATTTCTCATTTTAGTCAATTGCCATTAAAGGAAATTATCTGTATGATATGCACTATTAGGGAATTTTCTTAGGTTTCCTTTGAGCCTATCATATATAATACATCTTTATATCTGTTCCATGGATGCTTGAAAGGAGTATGAATTCTGAGTGGAGCATTTTATATAGCTCTCTGTTAATAAACAGTGCTATTCAAAACTTCTTTTTCCTTTCATGCATGGTGTGTGTGTGTGTGTGTGTGTGTGTGTGTGTGCGCCTGTGTCTGTGTGTGTGTGTGTGTGCGCCTGTGTCTGTGTGCCTGTGTGCCTGTGTGCCTGTGCTTAGTCACTTACTTTTGAGAAGAGTGTGTTAAAATCTGCTCACTGAGGTTCCCTGGTTCCTCATTCCTGTTGCATGCCGGTCAGTCCTTATCACCAACTAGGTATAGCAAATTGGGCAGTGGAGGCCTGACCATGGTCAGCTGGCCCTGTGACTCTGCCATTGCCTTGCAGGGTGCTTGAAGATGAGATTGAACAGCTCCGAGATCAGCTCAGGGAAACAGTGGATGAAAATGGGCGATTGTATAAGTTGCTGAAGGAAAGGGACTTTGAAATCAAACACCTCAAAAAGAAAATAGAAGAGGACAGATTTACCTTTACAGGTCAGTCCTCCAGTGCTGCAGGGGTCCCTGCCCCAGGACTCAGGTGGGCTCACCAGCTGCCATTGAACACCTGACAGAGCAAACTGTAGGTGTCCCAGGGCCAGCCGTGATTATACTCGTCCACACCAGTCTGGAATGAGGGAGAGGGGCGAGGAGCAGAGCAGGCCAAAGGAGCCGGCACACGAAGAAATGAGAGCACAGGAGCGGCTGGGACTCTGGGGCATCAGGCGGGCATTCAGGCAGAGCAGGTGACCACTGGCCTCGAGACACGGGCCCTCCATGATGTCCATAGTCTGCTCAGTGGGCCAGCAGAGTCCATCCTCTCGTGGTCTCCCTTTTTCTCAAAATAATAAAGGGGCCAGGGAGCCAAATGTCCACTTTGGTGCTCGTGATGCTTGTCTCCCTTCCGCATCCCTTTGCCAGACCTTCAATGCAGGTCTGTGCTGAGCTCCACCCCCTGATGGGTCTGTGTCCTCTAGCTGCCCTGGCGGCAGCAGCGAGGCTGAGCTGAATTGATTGGAAAACCATCGAGTACCTTTGTTTACCTTCCACCAGCTGTTGTTTGGTCTTGTTCTGAGTAGCACCACAGTCATGTTAAAAAGTCGGCCTGGAAGGTGTCTGCCACTGTCTTATGCTGGAGTGGCAGGCGTATTCAGGACCTGGCAGGCCATCTGACAAGCTGGCCTCCCAGCTATACCGTCAGCCAGTGGCCAAGCAGAACTGCCTTCCACCACCTGCCTTCTGCACAGCCCCTCCCAGCCGACTTTCCCCATGTCCGTCCCTCCAGACCCCTCTCCTAGAGCTGCCTGCCCTTGTCCATTGCATCCCAGCAACTCTGGTCTCCTTGACGTGCCTCCAACACACCACGAAACGCCGCAGCTTTTAAAGCCACAGCACTATTCGTGGTGTGGCATAAATTTGAGGTGTGGGCCTGTGTTTTTAATTGACACCACCATTTCCCTTCATTTTAGGGATGGCTGGTGTAGCTGGGGATGTGATTGCCACCAAAATTGTCGAGCTGTCCAAAAAGAACCGGATGCTGATGGCCGAATCAGAGGGTGCGAAAACCAGAGTGAAGCAGCTGACCAAACGCATCCAGGAGCTGGAGCGGGAAGTGAGGGGCCTGGTCATTCCTGCCTCTAGAGGGGACACTTGGGGCCCTGGGCCACTCCTTCAGAGAGGGAGCCACGCTCAGAGGCTTTGGGTCCTTCTCAGGGCTTGTGGGTCAGCGTGTGCAATGAATTCCTCGGTCTTGTAATATCCAGAGAGGGGAGGTGTGAGGGAAGAGGGGGAGTGAAGGGGGAATGATGGGTTTGGGGAGGAGGCCTGATGTAGGGCCCTGACCTGGAGCCTGCCTACCCTGGCAGGAATCTCAGTTGTGGCCCTGATTCGCCTTATGAGTTTTAGAAAGTTCTAAACTTTGTTTCTTGGCTCCTCCGGGCAGTACTGATAGTTCTCACGCTAAGGCTTTCTGAGGATTAACTGATGTAACCTTGTAAAATGCTTTGAATAGTGCCCAGCAGCTGGTAAGCACCAGTATGGTTTGTTCAATAAATTAACGGGGTTCCTGCCAAGTTGAAGTTCGAGCTCGAAGCATTCCACTAGTCGGCCTCACTTTAGTCCATCTTCCCTTTTTGCTGTCCCCTGCCGCCCCCCACCCCACACGGCGAAGCGCAGACCCCTCCACTTGAGCACGGGGAGGGCCCCAGCAGCTCATAGTCCCTTAGGAGCTAGAATGGAACCCGTGTGCTGGAGGAGCCTACATAGCTTCTCCTTCTATGGCTGAAGGAGCTGAGACTGGAAGAGGTTAAGCAGCTTTCTCAAGTCACACAGTGTGTGGTGGTGCCAACTTTCAAATCCAATTTTGTTGCTTCCCAAAATCTCCTCCATCATTATATTTGGCAGTGAATTAGAGCTTTATTCTAAACATATTTTTTGAGAACCATCTCAGGCTCTGTGATAGGCCGTGGGGGAGCTGGGGGGCAAAACAGGCATGGTCCTTGCCTTCCTAGGAGACAGACAATCCAGCACCCAGGGCCTCTCAGAGGAGGGCGGGGGTGTGCACAGTGGGAAGATGAGGAGGGACTAGACACCAAAAGTTGGATGAGGGGCTTCGTGCAGAGGGCCCAGCCAGAGCAAAGGCCCTGAACAGGGAAGATGGCCAGGAATGAGACCAGCGTGGCCAAGACCAGAACAAGATGAGGCCAGAGAGGCGGGAAAGCGTGCCATGCCCAGTCTTGGTCTTGTCAGAGGGGGCTTGGTCTTTATGTGAAGAACAGTTGGGAACCAGGAAAGGGCTGGTGGGCTCTCCATACTCAGCAGTGACCTCCAGGCCATGAGCCATGTGGCAGGTTCCTTGGTGTCCTGAGCTGTCTTCTTGTCTGTGGCATAAAGACCACAATTCCTTTGCTCTCCACCCCCAGATGGTTGCTAGACCTGCAGCATAGAGACCACGCGGCAGCATGATTGTTAATTGTGCTCCCTGTCAGCGAGCCCCAGGGCTACGCTTATCCTGCAACTGAGGAAAGGGGTGGGCAGACAATCCATTAACCCCACTCCTGTGGTACAGCAGTTGGCAAAGGAGAGTGCTTCCACTGGCGATCCTAAAGTGAACCCAAAGGGAATCCTAAAGTGAACCCAAAGGACCAGCCTTGGGGACCAGTAACCACACACCTGACACAGCACCAGGGCGCTGCACTCAGATGCTGCCGTTGCTGGGCAGAATTAAATATTAAGTCTGAGGTTTGCTTTTTCAGCTGCAGGCAGCCCCGGCCAGGATGCCAGCCAAGGGTGCTACGGAAGCAGGAGCCAAATCGCCGAAGGCCCAGACAGGAGACAGAATTTTGGTATGAATTCTCTTCTGTACTGGGGAGTCTGAGAAGCAGGTGTCAGTTTGGGTCTCCCCTCCATGGGAGCATAGGTGCCTCTGTCTGGTGCCTCTTGTCTGCATTGCTGAGTCAGTGCCCACAATTGCAGCATCCTCAGAACAGCCAGCAGCGGGCAATAACTGAGTCTATGACCTGAGGTGAGGGTTGAACTCTGCTTCTGTCCCCAGAGAAGGCCATCAGGAGGAACCTGAGGGGCCTGGAACTCTAGACCCTAGGGGCTAGGAGTGATTATGTCTCAAGGCCAGTCTTGTGTATGCCTGTCCCATGCTAGGAGGCAGTGGAAGGGCTCTGCCCTGGGCAGGCCTCAATGTGTGTACTTCAGGGCCTGTCCTGGCTCCCAGGGACAGTGCTAAGCTGCCCCTGGTCTATTCAGAGCATTGAGCACCTCCATGTCCCTGACTGGAGCTGTCCCCATGGATAAGCTGCTTGTTCAGTCATTTGTTGAGCCTGACAGGATTTTCTGACCCCTGTGACAAAGGAAGTAAATACAGGGTATCTGTCCACAGGGGAGATATTGAAGGACAGAGGGGAACAGGGCCTTCAGAGAGAGCCCCCAGGCTCTGAGTTCACAAAGGGAACACACCCTTCATCTGAGGCAGCCAGGAGGTGAGGTGGAAGAAGGGGTTTCTGAAGTGCCTCACTGGAGAAGGCAGAGGGAGGAGGGCCTTCCATCAGGAACAGTCCAAGCCGAGCTCAGAGCTTGGAAGCACTCACTATTCCCATTCTGTCTGCTGGCTGGGTGTCAGCTGGATAACATTTGCTTGCAACCTAGGATCCATGAGGGAGGAAGGGTAACATAAGCCAAAAAAAAAGAGCTGGGTATTGTCACCTATGGAGGGAAACCTTAAATGGCAGCTACAGCAGGAGTTTTGACTTTGTCCTGTGACTGTAGGGGGCCTGGGAGGTTTCTGGCTGAAGAATGGGTGATGGGCAGCAGTCTCAATTCATCAGCACCACTTGTGTTTCTGGGCAGCTTCTGATCAGAGAGGGAACAAAAGTGCCGTTCCCCCTCGTTAGACTGTTGGGGAAGCCCAAGCTGGAGCCGCACTCGAGGACTGCGGGCCACAGCACATTCTGGAGAGGGGCTGAAAGCCTCCCTCTGTGTGGTGCTTCGGGAGGCCTGGTATGAACGGCACGGGCATTGTCTTCTTCTCACGGACTGCATTTCAGTCATTTCCTCAGAGAAAACAGACCAGTCTTGGGAGGGGTATGCCCATGCCCACTTCCCCCACAAGGCCTGTGGAATTTCACTCTGAGCAGAAATAGCTTTCCAGAAATGTCAGGGAGCTAGGGTTGGCCCAGCTGCCCAGGAGGGGAGGACAGGGCCTGGCAGGATAGAAGGGGTAACAGCTACTCATGTTCAAGGGCCCAGCCCTCGCTGGACCCTCAGCCCCTCTGCCAGGTGCCACTCAAGCCAGGCTAGGGCCTCCCCTTGAGCCCCTGAGCATCACCGCTGTCATACCTTCACACACATTATCTATCAACGTCATTGGTACCGTGGAGGCTGGTATTCCATACCCCCATTTTACAGATGGGAACAGCTCGAGAGGGATGTCACTGCCTGGGTTCTAGATCCAGGTCCAGTCTGGGTGCTCTTTTCATGCTCTGCGTGAATCACAACAGTCGTGTCAGACACTCAGTAGTCCCACAGCTCCCGCCCCTCCACCCGTCAGGGCCAGTGGAGGTCCAGGCACCGAAATGCTGGTGGGCAAGGGGTGTTGCTGCCCCACCAGGGCAGACTGAAAGCACCTCTTTAGCAGGGGGAGACCAGCTCCCAACAGCAGTGGGAGGGAGGGTGGGCAGCCGGACAGGAGTACACACATAGAAGTGTATTTAGCAAAAAGGTGCATTTGTGTTTTAAGTTCCCAGTTTGCAAGTTCTGTTCACATGGGTTATTCTATTTAGCCTCTTGGTGGCGCTGTGAGGAAGCCAAATAGGACTCATTTTGTTACCCTTTCCTGAGTTGAGGGAGCCAGAGGAGGCCAAGGTTTCTGGACCACATGTCCAGCTCTCGTTTCCCTGTCCAGTGTTTTTCAGCTGGGCTGGCCAGAGCCTCGGGAGTCCATGGAACTTTCCAGACCCCCCTATTTGGGTCTGTCTTCACACTGGCATTCATTCACAGGAGATTTTGTTTGTGCTACTCAAGAAAGCCACTGCAGCACCCAGCCTGCCCACCAGGTCTGCAGGGGCAGCGGTCTCTGCTTCACCGCCTGGAGGCACGTTCCTGCCGCCAGGTGCCCAGACACGAGCCACAGCTTAAGAGGGAGACTCAGCCAGTGAAGGGGACGATGAGGTTCTGGGCCCACTTAGGTCACCCCAGCCAGCCCTGTGCACAGGTGCAGTCACTTATCCTTCTTGAGATCTGGTGGAAGGATTTTGAATGGGCTGAACATGGAGTCCTCAGGAATGTCAGCTAAAGAGAGAGAGAAAATGGCAGCACGTCTGAGGAAAATTTATATCCAACTAGTTTAAGTCAAGCATAATTTTGAAAATAAAATACGTTGCCCTCAGTGTCCCACCAAGCACTTTCATTGCTGCCACCGCTCTTCATACAACAGAAATGGAGCATTTGGGAAATAAACTAAAACTTTGTCTCTGCTAAGTGAGCCCATGGCCATGGGCCAGGACGATGATTCTGGGGGAGGGAGGCCCTGAGTTAGGAGGGTTGTGGCCCTCTCACCCAGCTGGGGTTGCCCCGTGTGAATAGACGAGTTCCTTCTTTATTTTGAGCGAAGATGGGGGAGCTGGGACTCCAGTGTCTGAGCACAGTAGTGAGCACCCACACCTAGGAAGTGTCTGGGAGGGGTGGAGCCCGCGGGCCCCCTCAAATGCTCCCCCTCTGTGGCTACCTCGTGCATCATGCCTGTGTAAGCAGCACGCTGAGCCCTGGGCTCAGAATTCATGGTGGGCTGCCAGAATTCATGTCCATGTTCCACCTTTCCCTGCCTGATACCCCACACCAAGGGGGTCTTAACCCTCCACCAGCTTCTGCTTTGCATCTAGGGGCTTGACCCTGGGGCCTGCCTCACAGGGCTTTATGAGCGTTCAACAAGTTGCTCCTTGCTGGCACTTGGCACCGTGGCTGGCATATACTGGGTTGATGGGACTAGGATCTTTATTACTGTAGTAACAAGTGACGCTCTGTCCTCTCCTTCCCAACCAGCCGGAGACCCCCGTGGTGAAGGTCTTGCAGGACAGGCTTGCGGCCACCAACCTGAAGATGAGTGACCTCCGCAACCAGATCCAGGCCATGAAGCAGGAGCTCCGGATGGCCCAGAAGGTATCTCAGAGTCAGGGTTCAGGTCTTTCTGCCTGCGGCCGGGACAATAGCTCCATTCAGGAGCAGCAAGCGCTTGGCTCACAAAGACCGTGCTGCTTGCACTGGCTCAGGCTGCATGTCCAGTAACGTCCTTCCACCAGCCCTTGATGCAGGCCCATCTGGTGAGGGGGTTGCTGGCTGCCTGAGGGGTCCTGCATACTCACCTTCACTGTGCCCACCCAGCCCTGGCCCAAGGAGAACAGTGCTGTCTACCCAGGGAGAGTCCTTTTGCCTTTCCTTGTGCTGCACACACCCCGAAAGATCTTAAGTCTCTCCTTAGTCAGCCACCTTGGACAAGGAAGCCTGCCAAGACCTGCCTCCTGCCCTCTGCCTGCTGTAATATTAAAAAATGAATAGGTTGTTTGTGTATTAAAGGCCGCTTTCAAAGGCAAATACTCAGAATTGGGACACAGGCCCAGCTGGTTCATTATTTATTTTTATTTACATAGTGAATTCTCTGGCGTTTGTCTTCCCTGCTGGAACCACTCAGGCCAGCCAAGATTTCCAAAACAGTGTTCTATTGTGGAAACAAGCACCAGAGACTAGGGCACTAGAGCTAGATCGGGTTTCTGTGACAGTCTTCAGAGGGGTCCAGGGCTTTGAGGTAGGGCCTGAACAAAGTCCCCCGACCCCGACAGCCATATTGGGGTGCTCTTCTAGAGTCAGGTGTCCCCAGGTGGCACCGGTTGCCTACCTCCTTGCTGCACTCAACTGGCCCCTCGTCAATGGCTCTTCCCAGAGTGTGAGGCCTGTGACAGTGTGCTTTCTGAGGCATCCAAAATGACCTCGGTTCTAGGTGACAGGTAAACAAGTTAAGGAAACAGGTTTTGGTCAGCTTCGTGGCTCGCCCATCCCAGAATATGTTAAGAGCAAGGAGCCCCATCTGGGCATTGTCAGCAGTTTCTTGACCGCTGGCAGTGCTGCGAGAAATGCTGGGAGTAATCGGTTTACTGCTTTCCCAGGGAGAGCTCAGTCAGCTGGCCTTTGGGCTGCAGGGAAGGTTGTACGGGAGGAGACCCGGCCTCCGGGCGCCCCAGGCCACAGCCCTGTGTCTAGGACTATGGTGGGACCCTTGCCCTTGGCCTTGCCTTTCTCAGGTACTGGTCAGCGAGGTCGGGGAAGATGTGAATGTCCAGCAGCTCCTGTCCTCACCGGGGTCCTGGAGGGGTCGGGCTCAACAGATTCTCGTGTTGCAGAGCAAGGTGAGTACTGAGTCATCAGCTGCCCCTGCCCCTGAACCAAGGGCCTGACGTGCCCGGGGAAGACCCAGCCTGACCCCACACAGGACCCAGAAGAACACACAGAACCCAAACAAGGCCTGTGGGCACTGCGGGGTGTACTTGCAGGGCTGCTGTTGTGCTTCCTCCCCAAGCAGCCTGACTTTAATTTGTTATTTAATGAACAAGCATTTATGTAACACTTACTGCGCGCCAGGCCCTGGTGCTTAACAAAGCCAAAGCCTTTGATTTATTTTACTCCAGGCATATTTTTCCCTAGTTCATGTAAATTTGCATGACTGTTGTATTTGTAGGCTTTTTCCAGTTTTGTCCAGATGCTTGTCCTCTTTTAATTACCCAATAAAAACCCAGCCTAGCCTTGACGCCCTCTTTTGTTCTAAACATCTTGGCCTCCGGAGGGGGGTCCAGAGCCAGGCTGCCTGGACTCACATCCCAGCTCTCCTCTCGGGCCAGGTACTTCACCTCCCAGTGCCTCGGCACCCTCCTCGGTATGCTGGGATGATGGCTGGCCACACACAGGGACACTGGGAGAACTGAATGAGTAAAGTGCTCTGCCCAGTAACTGGCGTGGAGGAAATGGCACACGAAGGTCAGCAGTGGCTATTTCCCCCTTTATCCTTCAGACCAAGAAGCACGTGAGTCAGTGTGTAGCTTCCATTGTTTGCTAAACATGTCACCTTCATCCCTGGGGAGTTTGGAGTCACAGGTCCTGAGTGGTTTGAATCCACATGGGCTCCCTTGGGATCCTAGAGGCCAACATGGGGTGGGGGAGGTCTCAAAAAAACAGTGTCGTGGGGCTCCAGACACCTGAGTTTGAGTCTGGTCTTTGTCATTTATCTACAGGTTCTGTAATCTTGGAAAGTCATTTCATCTCTCTGTGCCTGTCTCCTCATTTGTAAAATGGAGGTAACAGGGCCTTCCTTGCAGGGTTGTTGTGCCATTAAATGAAAGAACATTTCTAAAGCGCCCAGCACAGTTCCTGGCCATGATAAGCACTCAACACATTATTTATTACTTTTGTGTTAAATTGTATAAATAAGTGATTAAAACTACTACTGTGTTCTTTCATGTTTCAAGAAATTACGAATTACCACACTGAACCACATGAGGGAGCTGACACGTGCTTTCAAAGCCAGGCAGCTGTTCTTTTTAAGAGCTCCTAGTGAATCTGCCCTGGCTCAGGTTTACCCAACTTTGTTCCGTCATTAGTTGTGCTGCATAGAAACCAGGATTAGAAGAACTTTGGAGCTACCCACTTCACACCTTCCGTCTATGCATTGACACCTGTCTGCCACTGACTGAGTCTCTGAGTACCAGCCTCCATGCTGTGGGCTTCACCTGGCCATCTTGGGGTTTCTCAAAGTTGGCGAATGCTAAAACCACCTGTAATATTCAGGAGCCCAAGCCTTTCGCCTAGAGCTCTGACTTGTGCACTGGAGTGGGCCCTAAGACATGTCATGCTAAGAAGCATCTTAGGGAGTCACAGGTTAAGCCAAGTCCAGGAGACTGATCCTCAGGGCACCACTATGCAGGGGGGGTTCATTCGCATGATGAGACTCAGAGAAGTTAAGTGACCGTGCACAGTTACACAGCCAGCGAGGCTTGGAGCTGACCTCTCCGTTTCCAAGCCCTGCCTTCTCACGGCAGCGTCTCCTGCAGGTGTCCGGGAACGGAGGACCCCTGGGGAGCTCACCCCATCTTAGGTGATCTGTCAGAGTTCTTCCTGTACCAAGACCCGCTGTCCCTACCCTTCCAGGGCTGGGTCTCCCCCAGCACTTCAAGGTGGCCCCTCTGGGTGTAGACCGTGATGGGATGAGTTTTATCCTCCTCAGGTTCGAGAGCTTGAGAAGCAGCTGGGACAGACCCGGAGCCAGTCTGCAGGCACAATCAGTGACGAGCTGGCGATGTACCCGGACACGAGGAAGCTGTCAGCACAGGAGAAACATCTACTGAGGATCCGCACGCTGGAAAGGGAAAAACAGGAAGGCTGGGAGGTAACGTGTGCCAGGAAGGCCGTAGGGCCTGGGGCACAGGGAGAGCAGCACCCCCTGCGCAGGCCTGAGCCACCCCGTATAGGAGGCAGACTCTGGGGACTGCGGGTCGCCTCTGCCCCTCATGCCCCGTCAATCCACTTTGGGCTGCCTGACTGGATCCTCACCCCAAACCCATTTCATGAACTTTGTGTGACCCTGTCCTGGCTGCTTTGGACACATCGGCTCTGAAACTCACGATGTCAAAGAAGAGAGGGTCATGGTCCCAGAGGGGCGATAGGGCTGGATGGCACTTAAAGGAGAACTGCAGGCCGTGAGAGGCGGGCAGGCTGGGCTCAGCGCCAGGGCGGCATCTCAGGGCTGTGCCGCCAGTGTCAGAAGCCCAGCTACCAGCTTAGGCAACAGGGGAGTTGACTGGTCCTGGGGATAAACAGTCCCAGCGGTTTAAGTTGTGGAAGGATGTGGTCAGCGTGCATTTTGGGCGGTTTCATAGTCAGGCTCCTGGGGATAGGTTGGAGGAGGCGTGGGAGGCAGAAGCAGTCGTCCATGTGAGACACGACTGAGGACCTGCACCCGGGACCTGAGAGTTAACTCTACAGGGTGAGCGGATGTGGGAATTGTGGGGGGGATAGGAGGAATGATGGACGGACTTCTAGTGAGTGCAGTGGGGGGCTAGGTGAGACAGGAAGTGGGGTCAAGGAGGTGGGGAGTTAAGATTTTAAAATGTTGGATGTGGGTGCGACTTGCTCGGGGTTATGTACCACATGGAACCCCACAGGTTGGAATCTCTGGACCGACTAGACTGCACGGTGCAATGCAAGGAGACGACTCCCCTGCGCCCTCCTCTGCCAGGCACCCGTGGGCTCCTGGAGGATGTAGCCAGCAGAGCAACAGGGGAGGGCTGGTCGCCTCCCTGCAGATAGCTGTGGCCCTGCAAATTCAACATGTTTTACTATTTTTCATTTCTGGAATTGACTTCATCAAGGATCTGAAAAACTGTTTCAATGCTAATTAATCCTCAAGACCAAATCAGATGTCACCCATTGCCCAAGACCCTTCTCTGTGTCTCAGTCATGGTCCTGAGGGTTTACCTCGCCTGGCACTCTGACCTTGCCCCTGATTTGCTCCCTGCACTCCTGTTACACATTTCTACCCCAGGGCCTTTGCTTTCACCCTCACCTTCTCCAGCCTCTACTCAGATGTCATCTTTTCAGTGAGGCCTTTCCTGATTATACCACCACCCCCCCATTCTTTAATTAGGCTTTGTCACCATTTGATACTATCTGTCTCCCCACTAGGATGTCAGCTACTTGGAAAAAAGGACTGTTTTGTTCTCTGCTGTATCCCCAGCACCTATAACAGTGCTAAGCACATAGTAGGCCCTTGGGAAGTATTTGGGAAGGAATGAATGGACGAGGGACTCCAGAGGCTTGTGTACTGCATGAGTTTCCAGCTTGAAACTTGCCAAAGTAAGGTGCAGTCCGGGTGATGTGCCCGACATAGAGGAGGTGAAGGGATGGAGTGGCAGGTGGAACCTCCCTTTTCATTCTAGCTCTTATGGGGTGAGTTTAAACCCTAGACTAAGTGCTGTTCACCAGAGCGTGGCTTTTCTGTTTTCCCGTCTCGGGGGTCGGACCGGCCTGCTCGCTGGAGGACACACCCAGTTGGCCGGTGGTTCCCTCATGTCCAGCTCTGGCAGCACAGGGCAGCTGCCTGGAGGCCTGCATTCCTGGCTGAGGGGAGGGGCGCGCTCATCCCTGGGGATGCCTGTCATGTACTGGAGCAAGGGCAACTGCAGCCTGCCTGATGTCCCCGAGAGAGCCAGGCTAGGAGTCAGGGCCCTGGCTCTACTGACTTGTTCTGTGACCTTCAACAAGTCTCCCCACTTCTCTGGGCCTCCCCAGCAAGTGGAGACGAGGGACCAGAAGGGACAGAGCTCCTGCTCAGCCCCGCTGCCCGTGACTGCACTTTTTCATTACAGAAACTTGCAGGTGAGCGTGACGCCCTGCAGAGAGAGCTTGAAGAGCTGAAGAAGAAGTTTGAGGGTGTGAAGTCTCGGAACAAGGTGCTGTCAAATGATGTGAAGACCCTCAGGAGTCAAATGGGCACCCTGGTGGAGAAGGGCAGGCATGATGATGAGCTCATCGATGCCCTCATGGTACGGCCAGCCACTGAGGCGCGGTGAGAGCAAGGGCCTGGTACCCAAAGACTGGACCTCTCACCCCCCAGCCTTAGCCACAGTGAGCCCTCACTTGCCCCAGAATGCCACCTGCATAACCCAAAGCCCATGGCCTCCAGGTGGACCCCAGCCTAGGGCAGGTGCAGTGTGGAGGCTGCCCCAGCACATGAAGTTGTGCTGTGTGGGATTGGTGCCAGTGCAAGCTTCTGGGCCTGTGGACCCCAAAGGAGGAAGAAATGGATGAGGGGGAGGAAACTGGTTGACCCCCCTGGCCTACTTTTCATTACGGAATGGAAGGGACAACCGAGCCGGCCAGTCTAGTTCTTGCCTGTGAGATAGCAGAGAGCTCCTCCCCTTCTGGGCACTTGGGGTGCTGTTTGTAATGGTAGTTCATTATGCCTAGGACAAACCCTATTACCATGTGTTATAATCTCATTTTGTAGATGGGGAAACTGAGACTCCAATTAGTTAGACAAGTCCCTCAAGACCATGCAGTGATGGTCAAACCAGGTTAACCTGACTGCAAAGCCTTCCTCGATTAGCAAGTCCTCACTGCTTTCTTGATCCTTGTCTGTTCTCCCTGGGACCTGAGGCAGTGCAGGGTTTTGGCCCCTGAATTCCAAGTTGTGCCCATAGCCTGTTCTGTATCACTGATATGGTCCTTCCCGTTGGTCCCCAGGTGGGAGGCTTTTGTCCCTGGACACTGCTGTGGGTCATCTCCAGGGCCTGAAGCATCCCTGGCAGGGGGTCCAGATACTGCCTTCTCTCAGCAGAGTGGAATAGGATTTGTTTGTATCCAAAAATTTCCCCACTAAGGGGCCACCATCTGAACAGCTTTTGGTGCCCCGAGAGCCCCTCGCATGTCCTGGGCCCCATCTCAGGGAGAAGGAAGTTAAGGCCAGGATAAGAGCATGGTCCCCACCGGCCTGTTTGAACCCTTCTGAGGGCAGGCAAGAAGGTGTTCTTCCTGCCTCTCAGGGGACACGTCCTATCCCACTGTTAGTTTCCTCCAAGAGCAGGGTGGGCTGCTGGGAGCAGGGAGGCACTCTTCCTTTGTCCTGTCTTGCCCATGGGTCATGGCTGACCCTCGCCTGCCCTCCCCTTTACTCTTCCCAGGACCAGCTGAAGCAGCTACAGGAGATTCTGGGTAGCCTAAGTCTGCAGGAGGAAAAGACTCGAGCATCCCAGCACCGCCTGGACCAGCAGCTCAACAACGAGGCTCAACGGAGCAGCAGCCTTGTTGCCCAGCTGCGAGCCATGGTGGCTGAGCGGGAGGCCAAGGTGCGGCAGCTGGAGCTGGAGATCGGGCAGCTCAGTGTGCAGGTGAGTAGGCCCGAGCCAGCATTCACCTCCACCTGGCAAGGCCACCCACACCCAGAGTAAGCTCAGCAACTCCTTTTTCCATGACATTTGCTCAGGTCCTACCATTTCCTACCTGCCTCTATCTTGCCCCCCCTGCTTCCATCTGGGTGCCTGGCTCATTCCACATAGAACTTTCTGATTTTATTTTATTTATTTATGCATACAAGAACCAGAGTCTAGGCCAGAGGTGAGGGGGCAAGAGAATTCACCAGGGACAGAGTGGGGAGCAGAACAGGCAGATCTACTGAAATACACTGCTGAGGGGAGCAGAGGGCGAGACAGGAGAGGTCTGCTGCGCCATGTGGCTCAGCTCCCTGGTGGGGATCAACCCCCTGCAGCAGTGGCTGGCGATATAGCCTGATAGTGCTGGGACTTTAACCCCTGTGCCACCAGGGAGGCCCCTGCATAGAACTTTCCTTTCTAAGGTACAAACCTGATTGTCTCCCTGCTCTGCATAGACCCTGCCTGAGCTCTCCATTACCCATCACCTCACCTAGTCCTCAAGGGTCCAGGTTCCTGGCAGCTCACCCTCTTTGGCCCCCACTGTGGTCCTCATCCTCATGATCCAAGATGGTAGCAACAGTGCCAGCCTTTGCATTCATATTCCAGGCAGCAGGATGGCAGAAGGAAAGCCTCAGTTCTTCATCCAGCTGGCAGAACACCGTATGACTGGCTCTTGCTGCCACCCCTCCTGCATCTTCTCTCCATCCCTCCCTTTTCCACACTCTGGCCACGTGGATGTGTTTAGCCTCTCACAGGTGCTGCTTTCTCCTTACTCCAGGCCTGCGCACATGCCTGAAGCACACACCTTCTCTTTCCTCCCTCGCCAGCTGTCCCTGCCTTAAGGTCTCACCTCATTGTGAGCTCAGAGAGGCCTGGATGCCCATTCTGTGTCGTGTGCCCATGTTGGGCACTCTCCTGACTCCCTGTAGATACCCACACCAGATTTTGTCTCCCTGTATAATTATTTTCCTCTTCTCTCCCTCTATGCCCCTTGAGGGGCATAGGCCTGGGGCCTCATTGCCTGCCACGAGTCACATAGTAGGTGCCCATGACATGCTTGTCCAACGAGGGAGCTCCTGGATATATTTGGCTTTGGCAGGTGCCCAAGAGCACAGCCTGGGCTGCTAGGAGTCTGCACCGTGGGCCCTCTGTGGCTCCTCCCTGTGGTGATGGTGCTTAGAAAGGGGAGTTGGTGACCTCCGGGGAGGCTTTCTTGGCCGGCACATGGGGCTCAGTGACAGGGGAGCCTCACAGCCGGGTTGCCTGGTAGCTCCAAAGGTGTCACGGTGCAGCCCTGCCCTTTGTTCCAGGGGCCCATGGTCCAGTCCGAGGAGCAGGAGCCCAGGACCCCTGAGCCCCAGCTTCAGGCTGGTGGAGGCGGCTCCCCAGAGGCAGAACAGCCTGGGGCCACAAGATGGAGTATGAGAGAGAATGCTGAAGCCCACGAAGCCGGGGAGAGTGTGTGTGGCACTGAGTGGGGCCATGCCATCAGTCCTCACCTTGCTTCCCACCCAGGTTCCCTGGGTAGTGAAGCTTGAAGGAGCTCACAGAAACATTCCAGCATCCTCAGCTCACCATGGTTCTGCTTCTAGGCATAAAAGAGGACTGATTCTTATTTTGTTTCATTTTTTTAAAAGAAGACTGATTCTTACGTCAGAGGTTACCAGCTGGTTGGGCCGACCGTACCCATCAGACAAGTCGGTGCCTACTGAGGGTTTTCCCAGAATGGGTAGGGCTTGGGGACATGCCAAATTGTTTGGGCTCATGCCACCATCCCTGAGGGTGGCCTGGTCTGCTGGGGGGTGTTTCTAATGTTCTTTCTTCAGCTTGGTCTCAATAGCTGTTCTTCTAGAACAGGGAGGGGAAGAGGAAGGGAAGGTGCCTGGGAAGCCCAGCCTGCCCCCAAGGCTGCCTGCCCTTGCTGAGGCCCTGCCAGCCTCTTGGCCCTGGGCATCTAGAAGGTCCAAGTGTCTCCAGTGACAAAGGCAGCTGGCCTTGGCCACACCTGGCATTCCTCTACATGCAGGCCCGCTGGAGGATGGTGGAGTCAGCCTCCGGTCCCCTCCACCTCGAAGGCCGTGCTCTTCCCCTTGGGGCCTGAATGTAGAACAGCTTCCTGGCCCAGTGACTGTCAGCAGGCTTTCTGAAGAGGGGCATTATTAGACGTCATTGTCATGCAAGGAGTGCCTTCACCAAACAGGCCTTGCTTTTCACTCCTGAAAACAAGTCTCTTTCTCATTCCCTGAAAACCCCGAAATCAAGAAATCAAGCCAAGCCCCACTCCTTCCCTAACCTCTCAGCCAAAGCCCTGAGAATCGAACCCATGTCTGTGCCCTGCAGTATCTTCGGAATAAAGGAGCAGGCGAGGGCTCCCGCGGGCCAGAGGTCAACCCCACCTACACCAAGTTCCCAGAGGACCAGGGCCTGACCAAGTCCCCAGGCTCAGCAGGCGATCAGGCTGGCAGGCTTGGATCTTCTCGGTAAGAAAAGAAAGGGGCTGGAGGGGTTGGAGAGTGAGTATTAATTATTCAGAAGAAAAGTTGTTTCCTGCTGCCTCTGATGGGAAGCCACGGGTGCGATTTTAAGATGCATCCTGTGGTGCCGTCCTTCCAGTAGGAGGGCCTCTCGAGTGCATTAGCCCCGCATCTGCGTGAGGCAGCCAGTTAGGCCCGGACACCGTTGCTGCGAGAGCATCTGCTCGCAGCTCCCTGTAATATCCTCTTCAAGCTGGCCCGAAATGTTCTTTCTCCCAGGACTCTCAGTCAGACCCGTGCTGGACTGTTAGAGGCTCTGAGGTCTCCTGGTTCTGTCTCGTTTTGAGCAAGCAAGAGTTCCTGGAAGAAGGGCAGCAGTTGAGAGGGTTGCCCTGCCAGGGCTGCTGTGAGGGCCAGCGCTGGCCACCTCCTTGGACCCCATATCCCTGCTGGCCCCTGACCCCTCCCCCCAGCTGAGCACATGCAGAGGTAAGGCCCAGTGGGGTCCAGCCTGCCTTCCCGTGGTGATGCGCCCCTTCTGCCTTCGCACAGCTCGGTGACCAGCCTGGGCCACATGCTGGTGGAATCTGCTCTCACGTGGCCTTCCCTGCCCAGTCCTCACAGGGCCTCACCCAGGTACGAACCCAGGACCCTGGGCCCCCCAGTCCTTCCCATCCTTGGTTGCACTGTCATCCCATTAAAAGGAGGGGAAACTGAGGCCAGGCCAAGTCAGGGACCCTTTCAAGGTTACATAAAGACATGGCAGGTCAGGCAGGCCCAGTGCCTTGTCGAAGGTTGTACAGCAAGTGAATGCAGAGCTGGCGTCTTGACCTTGGACGAGCAACCTGCTGTCCTTCCTGCAACCACACAGTGAACATAGTGAATCATCCGGGCTTAGAGCCCAGTACCTTCCCTTGCCTTCTCCTGCCCATTGAGAACCCGTCTCTAGGGGGAGAATTTCACATCATAATGGTTCCCACTTTAAGTCACTGATATCCCCTCAGTTCTCTGGGACCCTCTTTATTGATAGAATCAAGTCTTTGGACTTAAATGGACCCTTTGTTCTTCCTGCCAGCCTACAGACAAAGGGTGGTTTTGTCCTGCCCCTGAGCCCTGCCCACTGTCCACTGGAGCCATGCTCCTGCTGTTAGCCCCCACTCCCACTTCTCAGACAGGTCAGCTCAGGTTCTAGAGGCCTCAGAGTGGCCCTGTGCGGCTTTGGGCAGACTGGTCCTCTATAGGCTTCTGTCTCCCAAGGGACTAAGACACTTTCATCTTGACCATTGGCAGCCCAGGGACCATGGGCCAAAGCTGGCCGCTGACCCAGCCCTCAGTCTGGAGTCACAGGGCTTTTGGGAAAGAGTGGGCCAACTCTGAACCACAAGGGTACATGCCACACTTCTCACCCACAGGAGGATGGACAGGCTCTGTCTCTCTGTCTCTCTGTCTCCCTGTACTGAGAGCAGGGAGATGGACAAGCTGGCCCCTTACTGTCCCTTCCAGGCCTATGTGGCTGTGACCTTTCTATTCCACTGGGATGCAGGAGCTGGCTGCCCAGACTGCTGGTTCTCAAGCTTGTTTCTTGTTTCACAACACACAAGTATTTACTGAACTCGACCACAAGTGGGCCCTGCCCTCGCAGAGCTTATAGTTCCTTCCCATCAGTAACAAGACAGGCACTCACGGAGCAGAAGTGACCCCAAGGACTGTCTGTCAGGGCTCGTGTGGTGACTGACAGGGCGCCTGGGAGTGGGGAAGGGCCAGCGGCTTGCCTTTTCCTCCTGCTGCTCCTGCCCCGCATGCGAGGGTCATGGACATCACCAGATGAGGATCTTCTGAACTGCAGGGCACACACACCCAGCCGGCATCTGCCAGATTAGATGCACATTCTGATTCTGTAGGGCTGAGTTGGAGACTGACATCCTGTATTCCTAAAACACACTAAGTCAATGCCAAAGCCACTGATCAGGAGTCTATACTTTGAGCCTCAAGCCTTCAGAGTATATTTGAGAGTCAGAACATGGAGGAGTCCGCTGTCCCCAGAGCCCATCTCAACAAAACCCTCATGTTTAGAGGGAGGACTGGGGCCCAGACTGGAGGAGACCTGACCAAGACCACAGCCAGCCAGCCCTGGGCTCAAATGCCCCGGCCTGGCCCTTCATACATGCCCAGCTCTGCAGCGTCCCTGTGTCCTTGAGCTAGACAAGCGAGCCTAGGGTCACCAGGGTCTCACCAGGCAAGGCAAAGGCAAGTATTGAGAAACTTGGGGTTCACACCTGGGCTCTAGAGGGGTTGTAGTGGGGGCAGACCTACCTTCTATCCTGAATCGAGGCAGCGGGTAAGCGGCAGGCAGGCAGGCACAGTGGGCTGACTCAGGGCTGGAGGAAGCTAACCACCTCATAACAGCCAGTATCCAGACTCCAGGAAGGTGGGTTGGGCTCAGGGCCAACCAGGAGATGTGGAAGGACAGTGGCACTGCCCACCTGGCATTAGACAGGGCAGCCAGGCTTCAGGCCACACAGACACCGAGGGCTCCCTAGACCTCAAGAGCCCACTTCCCCAGCAGCCAGACTAATTTCAGGCCCCCATGGATTAGATGGACAGTGGTGCTGTTGCAGTTCTAGCCCTGCTAGAGTCTGGCTTTGGAGCCAGCGAAGTGAGGTCTAGAAACTTCAGCAGAGCCAGGAATAGTGAGGAGGACTAGTGGGGCCAGGAGGGGCTGGGCTGGCTTCCTTCTCTCTGGCTGTCTCTGAGGCCCCCTGAATTTCTCCCACCATCACAAAGGTAAGTATACCTCTGCAGGTAACCCTTCAAATGACGTCTGCCCTCTACCCCCACCTTGGCCCCCAGGTTCTCCGACTCCCCTGAACAAAAAGGCTGGCAGGCTCAGGTGACAGAGTTCAAGGCCCTCTGGCAGGCCACCGAGGTGGAGCGCGACCGGCTTACCGAGTTTGTCACTGTCCTGCAGAAACGGTAACACGTGGCTCCGCGGACGCACTCTCACAGGCCTAAGTGGGCCAGGGGCACATGGCCTGGCACAAGGGCCCTCTTGTGGGCAGGTGCCAGGCCTCTCCCATGACGGGGTTCACTTTACTTGAGAGTTTGGTTTGCACAGTGTTGGTCCAGGGCTTTCCCAGCACGACTCACATGCCTCCCGAGCACCCACAACCCCGAGGCCCGACCACCACACTTGTGGTTTGCCTCATCCTCTGTGCGCCCAGCAGGACTGCCGCGGGCATGTGGGTGTGACGTGAGAGTCTCGCGGAGGGGGACACTCAGGAGTGGTTGCATTGGTCAGATAACCCACCAATGACTAAAAGCAATCACGAGCACGGCACTGGACTGGCGCCTTTGGAAGGCTTGGTGGGAAGAAGATGCAGGCCCGACTGAAGTCTGGAACCCCAACGGCAGCAGAGCAGTTGACGGGTGGGGGGCTGAGACCGCCTGGGGAGGGGAAGGAAGAGTGCAGCCCAAGGCTCCCACCAGGAGGTGTGGCTTTCCCAAGGGGCTGTTGACAGACTTCTAGTCAGATCAGTCAGTGTTCCTCTTTCAAGTGACCCTTTTGGCAAGACTTGCCGTGCCCAGACCAACACAGGGCCCCACCATGTGACCTCCACACGGAAGACTACAAAGGACTCCACTGAGTTTCTGCCCTGACAGGCCAGATCACATGTCAGTCAGTGTTCTTTGATGACAGCGGAAAGGCAGGTTTTGGGGAGGTGCTGGCAGACTCCTAAGTGCAGGACGAGAGAGGAGCCCCGCAAAGCGTAGAGACCTTGGTAGCGGGAACCGGACACTGGCCACACAGGCCCAGGGGCTTTCGGTTTGGGGCCAGTGCATTCTGGGAGAGCAGGTCTAACGGGCCTGGGTTGCTCCCACGTCCTTCCCTGGACACAGAACAGCAGGGGCAGTCTGCCAAAAGGAAAAATGGAATACATTTACCAGAGAAGAAGTGGGGTGTTGGGGGGCTGGGAAGTGGACAGTAGATGGCTGTGCCTAAGCAGTGAGAAGCATTTTCATGCAGTACACAGAGGCCAGGAGTCACAAAAATACTTGGGTATGTGAGAAAAGTGACATTAATTCTCTTTCTTTAGCTGAAATGTAATGGAAAACACAAGCCTCTTGTCTGTCAAATGGCAGAAACACATTCAGCTCGGGTTTTCTCTCCCTGTCTCCTTGAGTGACACCTGAGTTGGGGGTCTTGTGAACCACAGTGACAAAGGCATCTATTGCTGTGTAACAAATCCTAAACTTCGTGGCTTCAGACACACGGTTTATTCCTTCTCATTATTCTGTGTGTTACCTGGGTAATTCTACTCCACATGATGCCAACTAGGGCCCCTGGTGACCTCATTTATCCAGAAGTTTTGCATGTGCCTCAGTCCTCCTTTCCATGGTGCCTCTGTCCATGTGGTCTCTCACCTTCCAGGGGTTCTCCATACAAAGCTGGGTGAGGTGCGGCAAGCCGGGCTCTCCTCTGGTGCTGTGCAGGTATAACACTCTCAGCTGATACCCTTGTCCTTTTTGGTTCCTCAGCTTCCTTCTGCTGCTGTGTCATTTGGGGATGTGGGGAAGCTCTGTGAGGCTGTCTTGGGTCCATTAGCAAAGACAAATGGTCTTTTCTAGTTCGGGGCATTGTTATGGACTCGAACAAAGAAAGGGGACTCAGGCCCTCTCTGTACTCTGATCCCCCCCAAACCTATTTGGACTTCTCACCCTAGAATATAGGCCCTTCCTTCCTGGAGCTACGCCACACCTGCTCCTCTGTCTGGCCATCTGGCACAAGGGAAGGTCTCCCTCTCTCTCAGCCTGCCCCACCAGTTCCAGCTCTTCAGCCGTAGCCCCCAGTCTTGTGTCCTTATCCCAGTGAGATGGCTGTGCTGTGCTGGGGTCCCCCCCACCCCATGCTACAGTCAGAAAGGGCCTTGCTGGAAAGGGAGACAGAACTCCTGTCGTCTTGTTTCCCTTCTCTCGAGTCCCGGGTCCAGTGACAGTGTCTGTGGCCCTGTGTCCAGTCTGAAACCCACATTGTAAACAACCCAACCCAGGTCTTCCCCGCCCCAGAGAGCCAGACCCTGGACCGTGAGGATTGTCTTCGCACTAAGGGGCTTTGTTCGAGATGGCCACCAAAGGAGTCAACAGTCGGGTTAGCACCCTAATAATGCCAGCTCCCCAAGTGACGGGAGCATTATGATTTTACAGGGAGGGAAATGAGGGACCACTCATTTTTACAGGGAGGGAAACCACTCCCGATGAGGGACTGTGAGGGAAATTGGGGGCTTCCCATTTCCAGGTCCGAGGAGGTACCAGGCAGTGTAGGAGACAGGAGTCCAGGTACCTGACTTTCCCAGCCATCAGCAGGTGTTTGTCTCTGATGCACTATCAATCCCAGGAAGCAGAGAATTTTTATTAGGGTTAAAACATAGTCAGTTTTTCCAAATCTTCCAGAAGTACAGTTGGGGCAAGTTAATAGGAGGGAATAGGGAAGTGTGATTCAGTGAATTAACAGTTAATCTCCAAGAGGGAGTAGTGATTGAGTAAGTTAATAGTTCATCGTAAAGAGGGAATGCTATTCAGTGACTAGAGTTTAATTCCTCTTATTCCTAAATTTTTCGTCTAGGGGAGTTTTATGGTGCAGAATGGAGGGGATCCGGCTACCTATCTCTCACGGTTTATCCATTTTTCTAGTTGTTTAGAATTGGGGGTTAGTGTAGTTGGTCTGAAGTGCCAAAAGTCACTAAATATGTCTCTTTTTTAAAAAAAGTGTACAGTTGCTTTGCTTATAATTTCAGTCTGAAAATTTGTGTTTAAACAGCAAGTTTAATTAGTTTTCATTTTTGCAATATTTGGAAATATTTTGATCATCTCAATATTTTCTACTTCCCATCATTTTTTTTTTCATTCTTTTTGTACATTTTCTCCCTTGCATTTCTTGGATCACGTTTCACTTGCCTCCCTAATGTATACATTTGCAAGTTAGACATTCTCTCTCTATTCTTTTAGTGGCTATCCTCAGTTTTTAACATAAAACTCAGCAAGTCTAAAGACAGATTTCTTTATTGTCACTTCAAGCAACAGACTAAGTTTAGATCTTTTATCTTGATTTACCTGCTTGTATCTTTCATGTTACTGTTTTCTAATATTTTTCTTCTATAGACTTTTTAAACCTTCCAGAATTTACTTTCCAAATTTGTCTTTTTAAAATGAGATCAGTATACCTCTATTTTTGCCAAGGTATTTTAAAACATCTTCCCTCACTTGCTGCTTCCTCCTCAATCTTCCTTCTGAGTTCAGTTTCCTTCTTACTGAAGTGGATCCTTTAATTCAGTGAGACATGAGAATAATAAGCTTTCTGGTTCTTTGTTTATTTTTAAATGTCTTTATTATGCCATTCTCTCGAATGAGAATATCATTGGCATAGAATTCTCGATAGATGGGCATTTTACCCATCACTTGGAGGCTATTGTAGTCCATCATCTGAGCATCCACTGCTCTTAAAAGGACTCTGCCTCTGGATGCTTTTTCAGATATTCTCTGACTTTGATATCTTGACGTTTCACTATGAAGTGTCTCCGTATTTTATTTTTCCTACTATTTCTATACTATTTCCTATTTCTTCTTCTTCTTTTTTTTTTTAATGTAAGAGGACAGGTTTATTAGGAAAAGGAGAAAGAAAAAGAGAGCACCAGCATAGGCACAGGCAGGTAGGAGAGCTGCCTCTCACCAGTGCAGAAATGTGCTTTTTCAGTCCAAGGACTTCAATCTTTATGTTGCCAAGAACCATTCTCCATATATGGCCTCCCCACTTCATCCCCATTCTTTTCACCTAAAATTCCTAGTCGACATAGGTTAGATCTCCTTTTATTTCTTCCTATTTAGTCCACACAACTTTTAAAATTTCTTAATATTTAATTACTTAATTACTGGGTGACCTTCCTGCTAACTGGAAGACACATTTGTCCACGTGGGGTTTGGGGTTGCCTCTGATCAGCACTTTATGTTAATTTATCGGGTTAGCGCCCCCTGACCCCAGGTTTGGGTTTTCTCATTCTCTTTTCCCCACTGATCCCTGGTAGACTCCAGCTCTTCAATTTCTGTCTTCCAGCTCATTAAATCTCTTCAGTGGTACTTCAACTGCCGTGAAACCTATTTAGTGACTTTATTTTTCATGTCTGGCTATTCTTTTTTATGTAAAACCTCATGTTCTCTTTTTTATAGCGTTTGTTCTTTTAGTAAAATTTCTTGTCTTTCTCTTTAATAACTTTCAATTTACTTAGTCCCCCTAAAGGGACTAAGATAAGATGTGTTACCATCTTCACTACTTGGGATCCTAAGTCACGAATATTGTGTCCCCTCACCGTGAATTCTTTGCCTGTGTGGTTTGTATTTTGGGGAGCTAGTTTTCAGCGTTGTTGGTTTTTTCCAGATTATGAAAAGGCCCCTATCGATTGGTTCTGCCTTTGTTTCTGTGCAGCTGTGGGGCTTCAGTGGTCTCTAATCAGCACTTTATGCTGATTTATTGGGTGAGGATTTCCTGAGCACAAGAGGGCTGCCTTGTGTTTCAGTTTTCTCAAGATGGTGTCGTCCCCCCACATACAGCCCTGGTAGACTAGAAGCTCTCTTCCCACTTCCTGGGCTTATAAATGGATATCATCTCGTTATCCATTGATGCTTGGTTACAAACACAGTCCTGGAGGTTTCCAGAAGCATGCAGAAACCCCGCCCCCGGCAGTGTGCCCAAGTTTATATCTGCTGCCATCGCATTGGCATTAAAACCTTTGCCTTAGTCTATTGTCATTTTTATCTTTTTATACTAGAAACATACACTTATTGCAAAAAGCCTCCTTTCCTAGCCCTACCCTTCTCCATTTCCCATAGAAAACGCATTCCAAAATGTTTTTTTGTACATCTAATGAAACATATGTGCATCTGCACACACATATTAAACTAAACACATCTTCACATTTTTGTGGGGAACTATTAGTATCATAAGGTGGAATCACTGAATTAGATAATACGCACATTTAGGATTGTTGATAATTAATGGCAAATGATCCTTTTGAAACAAACTGACTTATATTCCCCTCCTACAGTGTGGACTGGTGACCATGTCCTTGTGCCCTCACCCATCCTAAATTTTTTCAAGCTGAAACCATTTTATCCCCCCTGCCAGATTAGTAGAGACACTGGGACCTCACTGTTACTTTTGCTTTGCTACAACCAAAATTGAGAATGGGCCTATTTTTCATACTTACAGCCTTCAGATGTGTTTTTCTATTAACTACCTGTTCCTACAATTGCACATTTTAAAGAATTGTTTATATTTTTTCTTTACATATATAAAGAGCTCATTGCGATTATGTATACAGTATTATATATGTAATGTGTAATATTTTGCATGTTTATCTTCAGTAAATCTTTATCATCTGTGTTAAATTAATTCCTGGGCAGGGGGTACCTCCTTCTCTGTGTAGTTTTTATCATCATCCCAACAGTTACAGTCCCTATAAAAGCAAACTTTTAACACATAATTTCTCTAATGACTTGCTTACCTAATGTTCTTCACTTCCTGCTGGCTTGGGGTCAGTTTGGTCAGACTTGACGTACAATGAAAATCAGTGATGGTGTAAAAAGGTGCGTGATGTTGGAGAGCTGTTACATGCTATTCAAAGCCACCGACAAGCCAGCATCCTGCCACATTAACCCAGATGATGAGTCAACAAGAAAAATACAGCAAGAACAAAGGCGGGGTCAAAAGAGAGCAGTACACCTGTGGTCTGAGAGGCCTTGAGAAGAAACATTTCCTGAGAGACAGAGGCCAGGTCGAAGGTAGAGGAGTGAGAAGGAGCTGGGTTTGTTCATGTCTGGAGGAAAAGCTGTAGGGCCTGCTGACAAATGGGATGTTGAAAGCCGCAAAGAAGAAAGAAAACACAAGAGTGACTCCCAGGTTTTTTGGCTGAACAACTGCGTGAGTGATGAAACTGAGATGATTTGTGAGGGGGGTTGATGTCTTAATTGTGGTAAAATATACAAGTAAAATATGTCATTTTAACCATTTTTAAGTGTACAGTTCGGTGGCATTAATGAGATTCACAGTGTCCTACAGCCATCAGTACTATCTATCTCCAAATTTTTTCATCACCCCGCACAGAAACTTTATAACCATTAAGCAAAAAAACTCCCATCTTCATCCTTTAGCCCCCCAGCCTCAGGTAACCTCTATTCTACTTCTGTCTCTATGATTTTGCCTATTTTAAGTGTTTCATATAAGGGGAGTTGTGCAATATGTATACCCTTTGTGACTGGCTTATTTTACTTAGCATAATATTTTCAAGGTTAATCCATGTTGTACCATGTACAACTTCTTTTCTTTTTATAGCTGAGTAATAGTCCATGGATATACCACATTTTGTTTATCCATTTATCTGTTGATTGGCACTTGAGTTGTTTCCACTCTATTGTGAATCGTGGTGCAATGAACATTGCTGTACAAATCCTGAGTCTTTGTCTTCACTTCTTTTCAGTGTATACCTAGGAGTGGGATTGTTCATATGGTCATATGTTAATTCTATACAATTTACATTTAAAACCAAACTTTTCCTCAGTGGTTGTACCATTTTGCAACCCCAATAGCAATGTACAAGGGTTCCAGTTTCTCTACATCTTCACCAACATTTGTTATTTTCTGGTTTGGTTTTGTTTTTTCAGTTATAGCCATCTTAGAAGGTTTGAAGTGCTAGCTCATTGTGATTTTGATATTCATTTTCCTGATGACTAATTGTGTTGAGTATCTTTGTACATGGTTATGATGGCCATTTGTGTATCTTCTTTGGAGCAATGTCTGTTTCAAGTCCTTCACCTACTTTTTAATTGGATTGTTGTCTTTATGTTATTGAGTTCTTTATATTTTCTAGAAACTGTATGTTGTTTTAAGCCATCACTTTTTAAAGATTTATTTATTTATGCATACAAGCTGGGGTGTAGGCCAGAGGTGTGGGGTGGTGAGAGGATTCACCAGAGACAGAGTGGGGAGCAGAACAGGCAGATCGACTGAAGTACACTGCTGAGAGGAGCAGCGGGTGAGGCAGGAGAGGTCTGCTGCACCGTGTGGGTATCTCCCTGGTCGGGCATCAAACTCGCGCTGCAGTAATTAAACCATCACTTTTTAATAACTTCTTATATAGCAGTAGAAAGTTAAATCCATTTATCCTATAATTAACTGTAAAATGTGATATTTTTATAAACATATAGGGAAGCTGTCCATTTTTTTCTCTATTATGGACTAGTCAAAATAGCAAGAATGATCAGTCACTTGGTGGAACTTGCTTGACAACCTGTCAGCCTGATGTCTTTTTCAAGGACTTATTGTTGATAACCTTTTTCTAAAGTTCGAGTTTCCTATATCTTCTTGAAATAATATCAGTACATCTTCTTGGCTGCTTAGAGAATTAAATGAAATCATGCTTATGCAGTACCTTAACAGCGTACCTGGCGCTTGGAAAGTACTCAAGTTCACTGTGTTGTTGCTGCAAGATTTTCTCCTTATCCTGGAGTTCAGGTGTGTCCCGAGCTGTGTCTAAGGTGTGTCATTCTTTTGTAATCTTTCTTGGTACTCACTGGGCCCTATTGATGGAAAAAGCTCATGTCTTTCTTTAGCTCAAGGACCATTTATTTTATATTTTTCTCATTATCGCTTCTCTTCTACTTTCCTCCTCCTTTCTAGAATTCCTCCTATTTGAATACTTGATCCCCTGACTCTGCCCTCCATGTCTCTTATCTATTTGGTAATACCTGCCATTTCCTTGGGTTATTTTTACCCAAGGGTTACCCATTTCCTTGGGTTATTTTTACTATCAGAGTAAAAATAGATGGGATAATTTTCAAGATCACCAAGTTGATTTTTACCAGGGACCATTTTGTTTTTCAGTGCTTCTGGTGACCAGGTTCAAAAATGCTTTCCCCTCCCCCTCCAAGAGCCATTTCTCACTCTGAATTAGCATTTTAACATTTTTTTTCAAATCTCATCAAGAATTCACTGACATTTTTCAAAGTGTGCTCTCTCCTGTCTCTTCTGCCAAGTCCGTGCCAACAGGAGGTCACCTGCCCTTGGCTCCCTGCTGTCATGCCTGAATACTTTATGTGGCAAAAGGTACTTTGCAGATGTAATTATCGTTATGGACCCTGAAATAGGAAGATTATCCTGGATTATCGGTGGACCCAATCTAATCACTTGAGCCCTTAAAAACAGAGAAATTTCTCCAGCTGGGGTGAGGGAGATGCTGCAGAAGTCAGAGAAATTCAAAACATAAGGGTATCTGGCCGGCTTTGAGGATAGAGCAGGCCGAGTGGCCTCTAAAGATGAAAACAACCAGCCAACAGCCAGGAGGAATAGGGCCCTCAGTCCTTCGATTGCAGCAACCTGAATGAACTCGGAAGTGGATTCTCCCCCAGAACTTCCAGATAAGAACCAACACCTTGATTTTGGCTGTGGAACCTGGAGCAGAGAAACCAACAGTGCCAGCTGAACTTCTGGCAGAACTGTGAGATAATAGATTTGTATCGTTTTAAGCAGCTAAGTTTATGGTAATTTGTCAGCAGCAATATGCCACCTAATAATAATTCTGCCTCCCCCCCAAAATGGTATATAACTAACTTAGGAGGTGGAGAGATATTTGGTAAGGGGGATAATACTAAAATAAAGCCCAATTTTTTGTCGTGTTTTAATATCGTGTTGCATGACAGGAAGTCAAAAAATTATGTTTAAATCTTAAAAAAATAGCATCATAAATATCTGTAAGATCATGGCAGTAAATATTCAAAGAAACAGCCAAAAGTGATTTAAGTAGCTGCTCCTGAGAGCAGGAAATGGGCCTGAAAAGGAGCGGGGCGGGGCTGCTGAGCTTTTCACTTTAAACTTCGGACAGAACTATGGAATTTTTTTAAGGTTTATTTTATTTACTTATGCATACAAGAACTGGGGTGTAGGCCAGAGGTGCAGGGGGTGGGTGAGAGGATTCACCAGAGACAGAGTGGGGAGCAGAACAGACGGAGCTACTGAAATACACTGCTGGGGGGAGCAGCTGGCGAGGCAGGAGAGGTCTGCTGCACATGTGGGTCAGCTCCCTGGCCAAGGATCGAACTCATACCGCAGTGGCTTGCGCTAGCTTGATAGTGCTGAGACTTAACCTGTTGTGCCACCAGGGAGGCCCCAGAACTATCGGATTTTTAAATGCATGTTCCTATGTCACCGCAATAAAAATAAAGAACAAATCCCACCATCACCGATGTCAGATGTGCTCCCTCTCTGACAGGCTGCGCCAGTTGGGTGGGGCTGCCCCTGCCTGCCCGGGAGTGTGGCAGCCCGTCCTCTCTCATCACTAGGGTGGAGGAGAGCAACAGCAGACTTCTAGAGTCCGAGAGGAAGCTGCAGGAGGAGCGACAGCGCACCGTGGTGCTGGAGCAGCACCTGGAGAAGATGCGCCTGGAGCCTGGGAGGACAGCAGCCTCGCAGAGAGCAGCCTCCAGGAGCAAAACAGGTAGAGAGACTGGACCTGGGCGGCAGCAGGTGGGGGAGCGAAGGAGGGGGTATTTTGCTGCTAATGGAGGAGCCAGTCAGCAGCGCTGGCTAGCCCCCTCGAGGAGAGTGTGGGAAGCGGAGGCCCCTGTCAGGATGGAGTTCTGCTAGCACATCCTCCTCTCCCTGTCTAGCTAGAACAGGAGCCCCAGAGCATCATCAACCAGCCCGTGAGGCCCTGGCCTAACCCACCTTAGCGCCCTTAACATAAGGTAGCACTCAGCATAAGGCGTTCTGCCGAATGCCCTCAGCCACCAACCCTCACCCCTACCTCAGCCCTCGCCCCTCTATCCTGAGTTGCCCTTGTTAAGAGTCGGTCACGGGGCAAAGTTGGTCAGCCAAGGAGGCCAGAGCAACAGTGGCTGACCAGGAGCAGAATCCCTTTCTGCCTCCTTAGCAACTGAGCATAGGTGGGGATGCAGTGGCCTCTCCACAGGCTTGAGGACCCAGACTCATCTGCTTGGTGCCCCTCCATCCTCAACATGCAGCTCCATCTCATGGTCTAGTTTGGCTGCCTCGCTCCCCCGCCAGGTTGTGTGTATCATTTCTACTTTCATCCCATTGGCCAGAGCCTAGTCATGTGACCACACCCAGCTGCTGGGGAGGTTTAGTTGTCCTAAACTAAAAGGTCTGTTGCTCCAATACAGTGCTTCTTAAGGTCCGGTCTCCAGGCCAGCAGCAACAGCAGCTTGTGGGGCTGGGCAAGCTGAGGGTGCAGGCTGCCAGGACCCAAAGCCATTTCTGGGGTGACTGGCTCCTAGAGAAGAACCTCCAGTGAGGAGAGGCTAGGCCTCCTCCTGCTGACATCCCTACGCCCTGCAGGGTCTGGTGTGGAGGTGCAGCCCCCACTGCCCTGCTTCTCAACACCCCAGGACACCCCTGCCCTTCCCCCAGCCAAGGACACTCAGACCTTTGTTCCTAGCCCAGGAGAGATAAGAACATTCCAGAAGGATGGGCACAAAGGGGAAGTTGTGTGTTTCCCCTTCCCCCACCAGCAAGGTCCAGCCCTTGAGGGGGCCTTCCAGGAGCTGCTGAGAGCACAGGCTGAGTCCTGGGGCTGAGCCCTCCTGGGCCCTCAAGAATGGGTTCTCTAGGAATGTGCAGTTTCCTGACTTGGGCTCACCGCCTGCTGGGGAGCTGGGCTCCCAACCAGAGAAGACCAAGCACAGCAGGAACAACCACATTGCTCCTGCCTGGACAGTGAGGGGTAATGCCTGAAAGTGCCCACGTGGCCTCTGCCATCTGCTGGCCTGTGGCATGGGAGGAGTGGCACCCCTCTGGTGCCACCCCCGCCTCTGCAAAATGAGGGGAGCTGATTCTGGCATTCAGTCCTTCGAAGCATTTCCACACCATTGGGGAAGAGAGACAGCAAACAAATAAGCCAGTAAAAGATGTGATAGGCCAGAGGGAGGCAGGCGCTGTGGCTTGATGCAGAGGAAGGGATAGGAGGTACTAGCAGCATAGCTGTTTCCTGTGGGGTGGCAAAGACCTCACTGACAAATTGCTAACTGGACAGACAATGGAAGAAGGGGATGTGCAGACAGCTAGCTGAGGGGAGAGCAGGGACACCACAGTGGGAGCTTGGCCGGAGATTTGGAAGAACCACATGGAGGCAGTGAGGCTGGAGCGTAGTTAGGGGAAGAGGAGGTGAGGTCAGAGACATTCTGGATTCCTGAGGAGGTGAATTCACTCAGGCCCCACCAAGTTCTAGAGACAAGAACTGTTGTCTTGTTTTTCAGGTGAGGAAACCAGCTCAGAGAAGTTGAAGGTTTACCTGAGGCCACACAGAAGGGGGTGAAAACCAGGTCTGCTGATGCCAGGTGATTTCCCCTGGGCCATACCACCCCTGAGAACCACACTACCTCTGAGGGCCTTTTCAGCACAGAGGCTTTCTGATGATGGGATCATGTCCAAGGCCCCTACTTTTGGGGGCTTTGATTTCTTTTTCTGAGCATTCTGTGGCCCCGGGGCCCAGCCACCTGGATCTCCTGTATGTATATGTATGTGTGTGTATACCTGCATGTATGTATGTGGTTATTGGCTGGAATGGGAATTGGAGGGGGAACTAGTGGTGTGAGGGCATCAGATGCAGGGACAGCCTATACTCAGGCTCAACCTGCAGGCCAGGCCATAAGCCCAGATGCCTTCCAGAACCTTGTGAAGTTGCAAAGATGGAGACGTAACAAGCATAACCACCGTGGTACATGGCAGGCAGAGTCGGGGCTGTAATAGAGCCAAAACCAGGATCCCGGAGAACGTAGATCAGGTCTCAGGGAGGGCCCCCGGAGGGAGACCCTCGCCCTGCCCTTTGGAGGAGGTTTGTTTCAACAAGTGGGAAAGCAAGGAGTCGGGGCAGGAGAGTGCTAGCACAGGGCCCTGCGTCATCACGGAGAGTGGCTGCTACCGCCCCACAGGTCCTCCCGCCTCTAACACCAGGCACAACCCACATGCGAGTGAGAAAAAGGAGCCCCCCTCCAGCCAGCTCTCCAACGTGCCTGTGGAGTCCCAGATGGCGGAGCTGACCACCAGGTGCTCTCCTGTCCCGTCTTCCGTAAGGGGGGGTGGTGTCGTCCATGGGCAAAGGGATCACACCTCCTTGACTCCTGTCTGAACAGAAGGCTGGTCCTGCAGGGCCCGGGTTTTCGCCAGCCATTTGGCAACTGGGAAGACAGGACCTAGCCGTGACCAGGTTAACCCGCACTCCCAAGAGGAGTTTCATTGGCGTGGGTTGCTGAACTCCCTTTCTCACTCAGCCCTGTTAGGGTCAAACGCAGCGATGAGAAAGGAAGGAGAGGGAAGCTCTACAAATTAGTATTCTTCCTCGAGGTAGTCAGCATTTGGGGAACCACCAGGGGCTGGACCTGGGTTGGGGTGGGCCCAGCAAGAAATCCCACATAGTTTCCCTCTGCGTATCTGGTGAGGGGGGAGGGCCCAGGCGAACCCCAAGGCTGAAGAGCAGCCGCGTGGGCACCCCCCTCCCAGGGCCCTCGGTACACATGCCCGCACACAGTGCCCCAGCTCGGGCCATGCTGAGCCCTGTCTCCCTGTGGTCCAGGCTGGCCATCCAGGCTGAGGAGAATGAAATGCTGAAGGCTGCCCTGGGCAGTGCCCTGCAGGGGAAGGAGGAGGACTTCCGTATGTACCACGAGACCCTGGGCCAGGTGAAAGGGGTCTTCCTGCAGGCCCTGCGGCAGCAGAAGGTGGACAAGCGCTAGGACAGCGACTGGGCAGTGGGCAGCCTCGGGCCTGGAGGGGCTGGCTTCCGTCTGAGGACGCCGTCTGCTCCCGAAGCCAGTCTGGGGCAGCCAGCTCAGCCAGAAGAGGTTCCTCAAGAGAGACCAAAGCTGACATGTCATGCCAGGAGAGCCAAGAAGTCGAAGGAGGCCCCGGGCAGGCGTGGCCACAGCAGCAAGGAGGCCCTGCCGCACACTTGGCATCAGCGAGAGCCCCGGGACCACGCACGACTGTGAACGGACACATGCAGCCCCTGGACAGGTGCTCGTGGCCTGACCTAGGGCCAGGCTGGGGCTCTGTGAGCCCACACAGCTCCACGCGCATAAGAGAACCCTTGGTGCTCTGGGCTGGGAGCGTCACCAGGCCTTCCAGCCCCATCCTGCCCCTTCACTGGGGCAGCCCCACACTCCACTCCCCCCTTTGTGGCTCCACCTGTGGTCATCCCCTCGCTCTGCAGACTTGGGGGTGTACCACACTCCCAGATTCCTTGTTGACCCATTTCTCAGGGCTCTTCCTTAGGTGCAGACCCTCAGCATTGCAATAATAATGATTTTTCTGTCACCACAGCTCCCACTGAGTGAGCATCTACTGTAGAAACCTGACCCGCTCCCTCCTGTGGGTATCCCAGGGTGTCGTCACCCTGTTTTACAGATGAAGAAACCAAAGCTCAAGGAAAGGAGCTGAGCTGGTGTGGGACCCTGGCTTGCCTGCCTACAAAAGCCAGGGCCCCCCAGATGAGCAGATCAGCAGGGCCAGCATGCCGGCAGCTGTGCCCACCCACTGCTCCAGCAGGCCTCTCTGTTTGCTGCAGCTAGCCTGGGATTTTGTGGCAGTGGGTACAGACAAAGCTGGGGTGCACTTCCCTTACGCAGGGGTGAGCTGGCAAGGGGCCTGCAAGAGAGCCTCTGGCTCCTTGAGAAGGTCCTGTCCCCCCTTGACTGCAGTTACTGCCATGGGAAGGGCGGCACTCAGGAGGGTCACCCGTAGCCCCACACCCTGACTCCAGATTCCACATGTCCACCCCGAGATGCAGGGCACGCAGTAGCTGGGTCTGGAGCGCACGGCTGTACGTGTACACGCGCACATGCAGACAGTGCCTGCTCCACACTCACAGGCCTGCACAGACCCGGGCCTGGGGAGTGTGTGTGGGTACAGACGCACAGCCCGCACACAAAGGCCAGGCACTGTCATGGCGCAGTGACTCACAATCTCCCCCAGAAGCCACGTGGGGCTGCCGAGACACTCTGTGCCCAGGCTTCAGCCAGGGGTGGGGATGGGAAGGGGCTTGGTGCAGGGATCTTCCAGGAGAGTGTGGGGTGGTGTGCTGGGCCACTCAAGGGTGCTTTTGCTGCCCTTATTGGCTCAGGGCTGGGTCTGAAAAAGGAAAGGGTATAGGATCATGGGTTCCAAACAGATGGGGGTGTCTGGAGCAGATCTCTTTCCCTGCTCACCAGCTGTGTGGCCTTGGGAAAGTGACTTAGCCTCTCTGAGCCTCCATGTTCTCACCTGTAAAATGGGAACAATAATAGAAATCTTCTTCAAGGACTGTTACATGTGCCAAGAAACAACTCAAATACATTTAGCTTTTAGTTTACTTCTGTACGGGGGGATTGTATCGATAGACTGATTCACTCTGCAAAGTTTGTAAATAGGATTTACATAGTAGAGAAGAGAGAAAACTGCAGTCAGGTCTAGTATGTCTTGTTTGTACCTTATTTTAGGTACCAGATTAGCTGGCCCCTCACAGAGGTCAGTCTGGGCATTCAGTCCTTGCTTGAGCCAACCGGACACAAAGAGCTGTTTCAATGTAGTCTCTGTGCAGCTTTGAGGGCTTTGTTGTGAAGCTGCGTGTCAGGGTCCTGTCACAGCTTCTCGCACCTGCCATAAGCACCCCAGTTTAGTTAGACCAAGTCTACTCACTAACCCCCCTGAGAATCCCTCCTCAGGAATCACTGAGTTAAAGAAGTGTCAAGTGCTGGAGCAGCAACTGGCACACAGCGCTCAATAAATGTTAGCTCTTAGTCATCCCTCTGTTCAACAATGCCTGTTGAGCAACAACTCTATCCCAGGTCTGGGGGTGAGGCAGACTTGGTTTCTGATCTCCAGGGAGCCCCAGGTCATCTGGGAGACAGACTCCCAGGCCCCCATCTGTGTGCCCCATCAGGCGCCGACTGTGCCAGCTGCTCCAGGCCCGCGAGTGGCCAGAGGTGAACTCTGACTTGCTGCTGCTTTCAGGGACTTCCTGGTCTTGTCAGAGATATTTAGGAAATAGAGGGCCAAGATGGAGTGGGAGGGAATGGGAGGAGGGGTGCACAGGGCCAGAAGGTGGCACCCCAGAGTCTCCTGCCTTCCCTGCTGCAGCTCCCAGGCGCATTGCCTAGATGTGGGCAGGGAGGGGTGTCCGGGAGTTACCTGTCCTTCAGATCCCCCTGACGTGGGTTGGGAAGGGTGGAAGGGGGAGACCCAGGGCTCTCCCAGCACAGCCAGGGAGTAGCATGTTTTAGGGGCTGAGGACTGGGGCCCTGAAAGATCTCAAGTGGGTTAGTACCCCTGGCCTCCCCTGAGCAGCACTTGCTCTTCAGCCCTCAGGCAGGTGGGCAGCAGGTGGGCTCCACTTGCCTTGCACAAATGAGAACGCTGAGGTGCTGCCAGAGCCTTAAGGTGGGGTGGGGGTAAGGACAAACAAAGAGGGCGGGCAGTGAAGAGGTTTCATGTGAGGTGACTCGGGCCTGGGAGCTCAGGTTCCAGCACTGACAAGTGAGACCTGGCTGAGCCATGGGTGTGACTTGGCCCCTGGCCCTGTGGGGGCCTCTGGGCACCACAGCTGAGCTGGGCACGAGAGCAGCCAGACTGCAGCTGGTCTGAGCCCCAAACACGTTCCATGCCGCCCCCCACCCCATGCTCCCAGGACGTGGACTGCAGCAGGGGTCATCCTCTGGGCCCCCACTTCAGTGACCAGAACCAGCCTCTCCTCCCACCTTCTCCCCCCACAGCCACCCCACAAGGAGGTCTCTGCCTGCCCAAGCCCTTTGCACGGGTGCTGCCGCCACACTACACACAGTAGTACGGCACACACTGCACTTGCGCCAAACACATGCCGTCAATAACACACCACCCAACAGACACAAAACAGTTAAACACACAGGATACTTTCCCCACAGTTTTACTTCAAGTAGCAACAGAAATCTGAGTGGTGAAAAGGGGCTCTGACCCCTCCGTGCCCCCCACCACAACCATGTCTTTCCCGATGGCCCTGGCCCCGTATTTGGGAAGTTGACCCAAGGACCGTTACTGGTTTTAGCCCAGTCAGTTTCCTGCCTCTTTGTAGGCTGGTCCAGTCAGGAACCTCCTCAACCCCCTCCCCCGCCCCCCCGCCAGCCTCTGGCCACCCAGCCCCCAGTCCAGGGGGCTGCCCTAGCTTTCCAGTCCTCCTGCCATCCTCACGAGTCAAATTCCGGGCAGACCCTGCTGCCTGGGGTCACTGGTGAGTATCTCCCGCTGTGTGTGAGACCCACCTCTCCAGGCCCCAGCAGACAGGTGTCCCCGCTCTATCAGCCTCTCTCCGCAGCAATGCAAATGGGCCTGAGGCTCCCACCTGTAAGGCCAACTCGGGCTCAAGTCAGTTGGCTGAACCTGTGCTCTTGACTCAGGAGTCAAACTGCCTGGCTGCTTCCCTGGGCCAGTCTCCAGGAGCCTCTGGTGGGCACAGCCAGATGGCCAGTTCAGGCTGGTTTCAGCCAGTGCCTGTGAGTGAAGTGGGGTCTTGACCCTTGGGACAGGCAGCTCCAGAAGCTTATGGGCTTCTGAGGCAACTACCTCTGTGCCTCAGTTTCCTTATCTTTCAACAATGGGTAATGACAATTCCCCCCTAAGGGTTACATTTTTAAGAAGTAATTTTTTTTAAAATAGCGTAGTTTTAGAACCAAGCCTGGCAACTATGATGAACTTACTTCTGACACCCCTTAAGTCCACCTCAGGATTCTACTCATCCCCCCAATTCTGAACCCCTCCCTAGTCCTCTGAAGTCTGGTGGGGGCACCCCGCCCTAGTGCTGGCCTCCCCAGGTGCCCCTGAGCCGGATGCAGCCCCAGCCAGTCCCACACTGCACAGTAACGCTGTCACGCTTCTTTGATCCAGGGGTCAGCAAGGCAGGCCTCTCATTCTGCGTGAGCGTGCTGGGTCCCCTTCCACCTCCCTCTGAGCGGGTGTCTGCAGGTCTAGGGAGAAACACTGTTCCAAGCCATGGGGGAGGGAAGAGAGGGAAGGGACTCTCCTTCCTAGGCCTTCTCAGGCCCTAGAAGCAAGCACCCTGCCGGTGGGCGAGCAGCCCCTTCCTCCCCAGTCCTCAGCTGGACCTGTGGCTGGGGTTGGGTTCAGTAGGGGCCCCAATCACACAGCTCTCTGTAACCCCAAGCCCCCGATCCCGTCCAACTGTCCATACACGAACTGAACCCCACAGACTTGGCACAAATACATACAGTTCCCTGGGCACTGGGGTCCTCATCCCAAAGTGGGAATAGGTCCTCATCCCTTTAGGGGGAGCTTCAGGGTACCCTTCTCGATCAGGTAGTCTAGACTGAGCCTGTGACTGTGCGGAGGGAGGCCCTGGCCCTCCCAGAGGAATCCAAGTTGGTTAAGAACAGTCCTGTCTGCTTCTCTGCCATTAAGGGGATGCCAGCCGCTCCCAAGTACCCACTCAAGCCTTGTCAAGTAAGCCCAT
Source organism: Scalopus aquaticus (assembly GCA_004024925.1). Lineage (NCBI taxonomy): Eukaryota > Metazoa > Chordata > Mammalia > Eulipotyphla > Talpidae > Scalopus > Scalopus aquaticus. The sequence continues at coordinate 66,985 of PVIJ01002341.1, forward strand.
TAGCATCTGTCCACCTGGGCAACTCCCCATGGGACAGAGCTGGGGGTCTCCTCAGCACACCTCATGCCAATTCTGACCCAACTCGGCAACTCAATACTCCCCCAGGCACTGATGCCTGGCCAGCCAGGACTCGTGGTATGATGAAGTAAATGAGGGTCTGCTCTTGGGATTTCACATGGAAAGGTGCTGGGTGGAGTGCATGGAGCTGAACGTGAAAGTGTGTGTGAGTGTGTGAAATGTGGGGGCAGGGCTCATAAGCCTGGAGGGGCCAGCGGGGGCTACCTGGAAGGCTTCCTGGAGGAGGGGAGTCCAGGCCAGCTGTGAGTGGGAGGCACAGCCTCTACCAACCAGGCGAAACAGGTTGAAGTGAAGCCCAGGTATCCCTGTCTGAGCTCACGCCACTGGCCACCCCTTCTTTCCCTCCCCCACCCCCCACGATCCTCCCTGCGGCTCCCTGTGGCCAGCAGCTCTGCAGCACTCGGCTCTGCTCCACTCCTCTCAGCTCCGCTCCAGGAAGGCCACCTCCTCCCTGCGCTCCTCCTCTCCCTCTTCCTGCTGTCACCACTCACCGCTCATAGCCTCAAGGGGGTGGGGACCCCAGAGCTGGACACACCCCACCATAGCCCCAGAACTCAGCTGGTCGGACGGACACGGTCGGACACAGGACCCCGGAGCCCTGAGGTGGGCAGTGTGCCAGGGTCCCTCACAGCTTCCTCAAGGTCAGTGCCAACTGGGAAAGAAGCCATTCTAGGGTCCTTGAGACCCATAGAACTTACCTAAGACCACCCCTACACCCCAGACCCCAAGGTGGGCTTTACCCCAGGTGTACCTGAGGTAGGCAGGACTAGGGGGCAGGGGGCACCCCTATATCCACAGGATGGCTCAGGTTCAGGGGTCTGTCAGGAGATGTCCCAGGTTGGGGGCCAGTTCTGGCTTTCTTCACAGAGGCCTTGCTGGGGACACCCTGCACTGGCCATGGAGAGCTAAAATTGGAAAGTGGCGAGTGGGAGGCAGCTGACAAAGCTATTTCACGGGCTCTTCACTCTGCTCTGGTTTCAAGCTCCTGCTCCAATAACCCGATCCTCGGGCCTCCCTACCCCCACCTGGCCGATGAGGAGGTGCCTCCGCCCTCAGGCCAGCAGTGCAGAAGTCAGACCTGGAAGCCCCCAGATATGGGCAGGCACCCCAGGCAGTCTTCTTTTATCTGAGACTCCAGAGGGGCTCACTCAGAACACTCGTCCTTTCCCAGGTTTACTGTGTGACCTTGACAGGTCCCTGTTCCTCTCTGATACATGACCCCTCTATCTGTGTAATGGAGAGAATGCCGACCATTGGGGCCCAGGCAAGCTGGTTATAGGGCTGGTAAGGAAGATTTGAGGGAGGATCTTGCGTGGGAGTCAGGCTACCTCTTGGTTCAGCCCAGCCAGGAAGAGCGCCTGAACAAGTCCTCCCTTTAACTTGGGTTCTGAATCTGTTATCCTTGATGTCCTTGGGAAGGCCCTGCCTGGGAGAAGCTGGAGCAGGATAGGAAGGACATAGGTGTTAGCTGAGGTCCTAGGGACAGCCCATCAGGTTTCCTGGGGATGAGCTAGGCCCTGACAGGAAGGAGGGACTAGGCTCAACCAGAGCATGATACTGATCAGCACCTTGGACAGCAGCCATCACCCTCTCCCCCCCCAGCCCCCTCGATTCCCCCCCACCCCGTGCCCACCTGGCCCTGGCTGGCCCCACACCCTAGGGCACTATCCTAGGGCACCTCTTCAAACAGCACAGGCTCAAACAGCATCCAAGACCTGAATGCATGGAGCACGGAGTGTGGGTTGTTGTGGCCACGGACACAGGGATGTGGCCGGCTGGGGCTCTGGCACTCACTGGGGCAATGAGGCTCAGTGAGAGGCTGGAGGTTGAATGAGATAGAAGAAGACTGAATACTGGGGAGAGGACCTGGGTGGTCATGAGATCTCAGGGAAGTAAAGGGACTCAGAAGGGGTGTGGGAGTCAGAGAGGGAAGCATGGAGGACTGGGCTTTGTGAAGAGCTGAGAGAGGCTTACTGAGGGGGAGGGGAGCCCTGGAGGTCTCAAGGATGATTGGGGGGTGCAGATGGGGTATCTCCACACAAAGGACATCCGAGCTCTTGGCAGGAGCAGAATCCACCCGAAAGTAGGAAGGAGTAGATGAAGGTGAGGAAGGCAGGCTGAGAGTGGGATTATGCCCTTAAGAACCTTCAGTAGGAGTGGGAGCTAGAACAGCAGTTGGGGGGGCATTGGATGTTGGGGTTCCTGAGAGACCTTGGGTGGGGGGGAGAATGATAACACAAGATCCCCAAGGAGCAGGAGGGTCTGTCTCTTCAGAACGGGGTTCCCACCACCTCGGGGGGGCCATGAGGTGAGGCTGGGCAGCACAGAGGACAGCAGCACCCTCACCCAGCCATCTCCCCAATCCCGTCCAGGCTATGGGCATCAAGACAGCGCTGCCCGCGGCAGAACTGGGCCTGTACTCCCTGGTGCTGAGTGGGGCCCTGGCATATGCCAGCCAGGGCCTCCTTGAGGCTTCACAAGGTAACAGCTGGGCCCTGGGGTAGGGGCGGGGCCTTTCTTCCCCCAGAGACTTCAGGATTTCAACCAGCAAGGCAGAAACTTAAAAACTCCAGACCCAGGGTATTGTTTGCTAGACCCCAGAGGGTGGGCTGGGCCAGGTGCAGTCACAAGGGGTCATGTATGTCAGAGGCTGACAGAGACCCACATTTACAGTGCGACCCAGAGAACAGCAGAGGCAGAGAGAGACCCAGACCCCTAGGATGGGGGTTAACCTTGCTGGAAGGGCAGGCTTGGGGAGACGTGTGATGCCTCCCTCTTCCCTGAAATTACCTTCTGTCTCAGATGGGGCCCACAGGAAGACCTTCCGCGAGTCTGTGCGACCTGGCTGGGAGTACATTGGCCGGAAGATGGTATGCCCCCACACCCCAGCTCCCTGACCCCTGGCACAGCACTCCCATCCCAAACCCTCCCCTATTCTCCCCTATCCCAGATGTCTGTGTTTAACAGAGGGCTCCTGATGGGGAGGGTCTCTGGCTTGGGCTTCAGCACTTTTATTGCCCCAGGCCCTGCATGTTTAGTAAATAAAGCCAGATGTGCTTCAAAAGGGGCTCTGGAGCCACCAACAATGTGCTGAGCAGACTGGGATCTTGGAGGGTCAGGGGTGCCCTTGCTCCTCCCTCCCTATCTGCCTGGTACTTCCCTCAGGGGGAAAGGCAGGGACCTCCAGCCACGCCCTCTCAAATTCATAAGAAGAGCATGGGGCCTGGGAAGGTGCTGGACCTCTCCCCAGCCCGGTGCCAACCCGTCCTGTACTACCCTAACCTCCTGCCTCCTCCTGCCCGGGCCTGCCCCAGGATGTGGCTGACTTCGAGTGGGTGATGTGGTTCACCTCCTTCCGCAATGTCATCGTCTTTGCTCTCTCTGGACACGTGCTGTTTGCTAAACTCTGCACAATGGTCGCCCCCCAGGTGAGCCAGACCTGAGCTACCCTCATCTCGCCCTGCCAGTTTCTCGCCAGCTACAAGATTGGAGGGAAATCCATCCATTTGTATGCATGGGTAAATGGAGTTTTCTCTTGTCCACAGCTCCGCTCTTGGATGTATGCTGTGTACGGGACCCTGGCCGTGGTGGGCACAATGGGTCCTTGGTTCCTGCTACTGATGCTTGGTCACTGCTTGGGTCTCTATGTGGCCTCGCTCTTGGGTCAGCCTTGGCTCTGCCTTGGCCTTGGTCTGGCTAGCCTTGCCTCCTTCAAATTGGACCCCCTAATCTCCTGGCAGGTGTGCAGTAGGGCAGAGCAGGGGTGGAGGGTGCTGGGAGAGGACCCCGAACTTCTCACCCCATCCAAAATCCTTGCCTCCCAAATCTCCCCAAGCATTTCCTTCACTTTCCCACCTGCCTCCGAGGCATGGCCCAGGAAGTACGTCTCCCCTACCACGTGGCTGCCTCCACCACAGTGGGGATGCACGCAGCTCATTCCTCTCTTCAGCATTGACCATGAGCCCGCAGTGGCCCATGGGGCTGGCTCCGTAGGAGAGGAAGGGGCAGGACCAGGCTGGGCCCCTGCAGGAAGCTGGGTGAGCTTCCCAGAGAAGAGGGGCGCTTGGTGAGCTGGTGGCCTGTTCTCTCCCATCCAGAGCGGGTTTGTAACAGGCACTTTTGATCTTCAAGAGGTGCTGTTTCATGGGGGCAGCTGTTTCACAGTGCTGCGCTGCACCAGCTTTGCCCTGGAGAGGTGTGCCCACCCAGACCGCCGCTACTCACTGCCGGACCTGCTCAAATACAACTTCTACCTGCCCTTCTTCTTCTTTGGGCCCATCATGACCTTTGACCGCTTCCACAAGCAGGTGAGAGGAGGTCCTGCAGGCTCCCAAAGCAGGGCAGTGTCTCCCTCTTCAGACGGGGCTCCCCTCCCACAGGCGCCTCCGTAGGATTCCCAAGGACGTGCCCCACCCCTGAGCGAGACTCCAGACCGAGCTAGACTCCCTGGCTCGGCAGACCCAGGATGGGACCACACTTCCCTCCGACAGCCGTCACAGGCTGAAGGCTCGTCTTCTCCCTCAGACAGGGCTCTTCTCCCACTCAGACAGGGCTCCCAAGAGAGGGCTGGGTCTCCCTGCAGGCTGCGAACCAACTCAGGCACCAGAGAGCTGCTGCAGTCTCAGGCAGGGTTGCCAGGGCCCACCCAGGCAGCCGGTGACTCCCCACCCAGACAGGCTCTCCGGAGGGGCTTGCCCCCCATCTCAGACACTTCGCATCCCCCAGGTGAGCCAGGTGGAGCCGGTGAGGCACGAGGGTGAGCTGTGGCGGATCAGGGCCCAGGCGGGCCTCAGTGTGGTGTCCATCATGGCCGTGGACGTCTTCTTCCACTTCTTCTACATCCTCACCATCCCCAGTGACCTCAAGTTCGCCACTCGCCTCTCTGATAGCGCCCTCGGTGGGTGTGAGGGCACAGAGCGGGGAGGGGCCTGGGCCCCACCTCAAAAAGCCCGACCTTCTACTCCCCCGTGTCACAGCTGGGAAATACTGACTTGCTCTGAGGACACAGCACCTATGGTGTGGGGGGGCGCAGAATTTATCATTTGAAATGCAGGGAATTTGCAGTTAGCTTTGTCCTGAGAGGCCAGAGCAAGGGGTATCAGCAGTCACTCATTCCACTGTACTGGGGCTTGGGGCTGATTTCCAAAACCCACAGGGGCCTCCTTGGGGTTGGCTAGGCCCAGTTCCTCCCCATGGATGTGGGAGGTGGGGTCTCTGGGGAGCAGTCTAGGGGCAAAGACATCCCCCAGGGCCCCGGGAGAGTTCCCAAAGGGAGAGCTGGGCTCAGTGCCTCCTCTGGATTTGGGGCCTGGGCAGGGGAGGCCAACATGAGCCCCAGGCGGTGACATCACACCGTCCCCAGCTGGCCTAGCCTACTCAAACCTGGTGTACGACTGGGTGAAGGCAGCCATCCTCTTTGGCGTGGTCAACACGGTGGCGCGCCTGGACCACTTGGACCCGCCCCAGGCCCCCAAGTGCATCACGGCGCTCTATGTCTTCTCCGAAACGTGAGTGCGGGCCGTGGCACGCGCCCTGGGATCCTCACATCCCCTCAGCCCCTCCCCCACAGCCTGGGAGCCCTGCTCCTGGCTGATTGGCACCCTCTGCTCCCCTCCACAGGCACTTTGACCGCGGCATCAACGACTGGCTTTGCAAGTGAGTTGGGGGCGGCACGGGGGGCGGTCACAGCCAACCTGCCAGGTGTCTGAGCAGTGCCAGATGGGTCCACCATTTTAAAGTTCATCCCTGGCCCAGAGGAAGCGAGGAGGTCTTGGCAAAGGTCTGGGTGAAAGACATATAGAGGTTTAGACATGGGTGCAGGCCCTAGAAGTGGAGAGAAATGTTCAGAGTAGAGACTCACGGCAGGCAGCCTGGACAGGACTTGGCCACTGGGGTTATCAGGAAGGAGGGAGGATGGAGGGGCCGTTTTCAGAGGGGTGCTCTGTTTGACAAACGCCTTGTTGGGATCTGGGAAACGTCATCATAAATGTTCAGGTGTTGGAGTCTGGGGGTCTGGGGTGCAGGGAAGTAGGGAGGACCAATGTAGGTCTGAGCATTAGGAATGTGGTGGATGGGCTTTAGGCCTCGGAAGGAGAGCAGAGAGGAGAGAAGGAACAGCTGAGATGGGGCCTGGAAGGACTCTGGTCGTGTGGAGAAGAGCGGTGAAGGGCTGATAGGAGTGGTCAGAGGAGCAGGAAAGACGTGAAGACCAAGTTCTGGAGGGTCATCCAGGCCTAGTGGGGGCAGCTGGGGCAGTGCGACCATGGGCCAGAGAACTTAGGGACTGAGCAGCAACAGGGGTGGCCAGTCTGTCACTGGAGAGGGGGGGCGGGGGGGGCGGTGAAAAAAAGGAAACTGAGGAACTACACAGGGGCCCCCATGCACACAACTCCTAGGAGAAGCCTGGTACTGATGGGAAAGATGGGGGAGTGGCTGAAGGAAGAATGGGGTGCTTTAAAGATGGAATAATGGGGCATGCTTGGGAGCCAAGAGCAATTATTCCACGGAGAGGAAGGAGCTGATGATTCAGGACTGAGGGTACTCATTGGAGTGAGGTCTCTGAGGAGGGCTAAGCAGAGGCCTGGATTCAGGTTGAGAAGGAAGAAGAAAAGCCAGTGTGGAAGAAGGATTGCAGGTTAGTGTAGACAGGGGTAGGATTCTACCCAAGGTTTCCATTTTCTCCATGAAGAAGGAGGCAAGGTCATCAGCTGAGATGCAAGGTCGGAGGAGACAGCACCTGTGTGTCCCCCACACACAGCTGCCTAATCCCCCACCACATCCACTCGTGCTTGGCAAGAGGAGAAAAGGGTGAGTTAGCCAAGCAGAGCACAGAAGAAGCTGAGAAGAGAAATCGTGGTACTGAGAGCCCAGGTGGAGTTAGAAGTGGTAAATTTATGGTCTCTAATATGTGAAGGTGTGAGATCTTCCCCATCAAGGCTTAGCTTCTTGGGTGCAGGTGAGGAAAAAGTAGGTGAGCGGTCTCTCCCAGATGGGTGAGAAGGAAGCGGTGAGGCTTTCAGATTATAAGGATGGCTTATTGAATACAAGCCCAGCAAAGTGGGTGGTGAGGATAGAAGGGGCCACAACATGGAGAAGGTGGGGTGTGTCAATGAGATTAAATAGCTGGGGCTGGGGAAACAGTTCAGGAAGAGATGGGTATTGAATGGTAATTAGGAAGGAGTGAAATTTCAAGCGCTGACGAAGTTGGGGTTTGAGGGGGTGGCTGAGGTGGAGTAGAGAGGAAACCATTGGAAATGAGGTCAAGGAATGGAGAGGTCAGTGACTCATGGGTCTTCTACCGGATTTCTTTAACCAATATTTATTGAGCACGTACTATGTGCCAGGCATTGTTCTAGGCACTGGAGATAGAGCAGTGAACACGACAAAGACCCTGACCTCATGGCGCTTACAGCTTAGTGGGGAGAAGCAGATCAAAAACAAGCAAATGAACATAAATAAGATTCTTTCAGAGAGTAGTCAGCATTACGAAGAAAGTAAATCAGTGGGATTGGATCGAAGTTAGCCACAGGGCAGAAGCTTCTTTAGTTGGGGTCCGGGTAGACCTTTGTGAGATGGCAGTTGAACTGAGACTTGAGTGATAAGGAATTCTGGGGAAGAGAATTCAGGTAGAAGCAACAAGGCCTTGAGGCAAGAATCCACTCGGAGTTGGAGGGACAGAAAGGCCAGTAAGGTCAGAGCATAGTTGGGGGGGTGGGGGGGGAACGGCAGGCAATACGGTCAGGGAGGGAGGCAGAAGCCAAATGACATGGGGTTCCTAGCCATAGTGTGGAGGTTAAGTGTCTGTAATGGGAAGCTAATGGGGGCCGGGGGGACATTGATCATGTGATCTGAGTTATTGCAGTCTTAAAAGATGCCACTAGCTGCCACGTGGAAAACACATGGTGGGCAACGAAGGCAGGAGGAGAGAGATGACTTAAAAGATTGACAATGGTCTATTGAAAGGGGATAGACCAGAGGAGGGTGGTGGTAGTGGAGTGGTAGCAGAGGTCGGGACTGAGTGCAGCCAGGAGGATCGGCTGACTTGGATGTGGATGGAGGACGGAACTAAGAGTCCAAGGTGGTGTCCAGGCTTCTGGCCTGCAACTGAACGAATGGTAGTGTCATTAACTGAGATGGGGACGAAGCGGGTTTGGGCGAGGATGGGGCATCATTCAAGTGAGTCTAGTTACAGTCAGATATATGGGTGTGGGCTAAAGACTCAGGTTTGGGGCTCACCACCACAGAGACAATATTCAGAGGTTTGGTCCTAGATGAGATCAGTGGAGAAGTGAACAAACCTAACTAGAGAAGGTATGAAGTTGAAGACTGAGCCCTCCATGTTATGAAGCTGGGTAGGGGAGGGTGAAAGCCCAGGATGATAGTGTTGAGGGGGCTCCCCTATTGTGTATCCTTTGCTCTTCTCCTATCTTTGTTTTCCTAGCTATCCCCTCTCCTGCCTTTCCTACAGGTATGTGTATGACTACATTGGTGGGGAGCACTCTGAGGTGATCCCAGAGCTGGTGGCCTCTGTGGCCACATTTGCCATCACCACTCTGTGGCTCGGGCCTTGTGACATTGTCTACCTGTGGTCGCTCCTTAACTGCTTTGGCCTCAATTTTGAGCTCTGGGTACAGAAGCTGGCTGAGCAGGGGCCCCTAGCACAAATTGAGGTGAGCAGGGCAGGGCTGGAGAGGGGTTTACCGGGTCATTGGATGGGGTGATACTGCTCTCTGGAGTCTTCCAGTCATTCTTGGCCCCCAGTCCAGAAATTCCTCACCGCCAGCTGCCTGGTGGTCAGGCAGTGGCTCACCCTATGGATATCCTGCCCTCCCCACTTCTGGGGGTGTGGGACACTCAGGCCTGACTGTGTTGGCCAGGCCTGCTCTCTCCCCGGAACTCTGTTTCCCCTTCTTTAACAATGAAGGAGAGCTCACCTGAAACTCTCAGACACGCAGGCATAGGCCCGGGACCTGGGTGGCCACGTGGGCCAGACCTCTGACAGCCGTGTCCCCTTTCTCCTGGGCCTCTCGCCTCATTGCCAATGCCTTCCTGGATTGGGCAGTCCTCTCTGTCGGAGCAGATGTCCCGCAGGGTCCGGGCCCTCTTTGGGGCTGTGAACTTCTGGGCCCTCATCATGTACAACCTCGTAAGCCTCAACAGCCTCGAGTTCACAGAGTTGGTCGCCCGGCGCCTGCTACTCACAGGTGAGAGGCAGGAGGGAGAGGATACTGGGTGTGCTGGGCATGCCCTCAAGGACTGCGACCTTCTGAAATGCCCTCACCCCACCCCAGCACTCCAGGGACTCAGCCGGGAGGGCCAGTCAAAGGGAGAGGCACAGGGAGAGACGTGTCACTGAGGAGGCGAGCTGCGCCCACACACCGATGCCCTCTTCCCACACAGGGTTCCCCCAGACCACGCTGGCCCTCCTGTTTGTCACCTACTGTGGCGTCCAGCTGGTGAAGGAGCGAGAGCGAACCCTGGCACTGGAAGAGGAGAAGCAAGACAAAGAGAAGCCGGAGTAGGGGGGAGGGGGAGAGCAATGGGATAAGTAGGGTCAGTTCTTCCTGGGCCAGGTCAGGTGGGATGGGGCCTGACCAACAGAATAAAATACTTTTCTATCACACTTTGGCTGTTCCCTCCCCACCCCCATAGTCTGTTTGTCCATGCTGGATAAGGAGTGGAGGTTCTGGGGGTGAGGGGGTGGTCAAGCTCTGGGTGCACCGAGTGTGAGAAGGCACCCACATGAAGGCAGAGACCCTGGATCCAGCACCCAGCAGCTAAGCACGGAAGCCCTAGACCTGCAAACACCTGGGCACTGATTCTCGGAGCACCTCATTCCAAACCCTGGGCTGCCGACTTGAAAGGCTCTTTATTCTTCTTTAAGGAGACTTACTCATGCTGCAAGGTGCACTTGACGTGCCACTGTCAGACAGGTGAGGAAACAGCCCCAAGGAGAGATTTACTGGCACACGCAGCCTGAGGCTCATCCCTGTGGCTCTGGCTCAAGGACCAAGAAAACCGGGAGACAGGACACAATGGAGAGGCCTAAGGCTTCTCGTCCCTGCCCGAAAAGCTAGGCTTGGGCAGCCATTTCCCTTCTCTCAAGCAACCCTCAAGCATCATCATGGGTCCAGGTGGGCTCCAGCCTCTCCCAGCCTCCTCCCTGGAGCCCCCAAAAGGCCAGGACTGTGCGGCCTGGGGGTGGGAGCAGAGCTCAGTTCAGGCCCTCTGGGTGTCACATCTTGGTCAGGCGCAGCACATTGAGGCGCACGGGGAGGAAGGTGGCTCCCGCGGCGTAGGCAATCTCCCGCAGGACGCCCTCCCACTTCTTCTCCTCCTCGTTGTATCTGGGGATAGCAGTGGGGACCGGGATGAGGAGCTGGGTCAGCAGAGCCCAGAGTGGGGCCCAGCAGGAAGGGATGGCTGGGTGCATGAAGTCACCCCAGGAGTCCCCCGCAGCCCAGGCCCATCCCCAGAGAATTCTGCTCTGGGAAAGGGAGCTCCTCACAAGATCCAAAGGACACCGCCCCACCTTCCAGGAAGAGCCACTCTCAAGGATTCCCACTCCATGCAGTCCGGCTCCCTCCAGGAAGGCTTGCATCTCCTTCCTGAGAATTTCCCCACTTGGCCCTCTAAGGAGCCCCCAGTCCCCCTCTCCAGGCGGCAATGCTCCCCTAGGCACAGCGGCAGCAGGGATAGGCAAAGGTGTCCAGTTTCCCAAAACCTCTTCCCCCCACCCTGAGGAAAGACCAGCCCTGGAAAGCCACGGCTTGGAGAAACTGGGGTCCAGCTCCTTCTCCAACCTGACCCCAGCTCTGCCCCAGAGTGAGCATCAGCAGGGAGGGGAGAGGACAGGCCTCCTGCCTCTTCACAGTCTCCTCTGTTCTCCCGGGCCTAGTTCATGGTTCTGTGCCCAATGCCGGGTCAGCTCCGCGGCAGGGCGTAGTGCTATGTGCGGCCCAGACTCCCCCCAGCCGCAGGGAGCCAGGGCTGAGCGGGCCCCAGCTGCTGGCCCAGCTGCCAGCTCCCTGGAAGACGGATCAGCCCTGCCCCTAGGGGTGCCCAGCCATAGTGCAATAGTTCCCTCTCACCTCCCCAGGGCGGGCTCACCTCCAGATGTCATTAAGCTCTGTGGGAACCAGCTCCCCAGACTCAGTCTCCAGGGTGGCGAAGCCTCCGATGGCATAGAGGGTACCTGAGAGGCTGACCAGGCTGAGCGAGCTTCGTTCTTGTGGGAAGGCTTCAAAGGGCGTCCACCTGCAGGGAAGAGGGTGTGAGGTGTATGGAGGGGGCAGGGGGCCTCACCCAGTCAAGCGGCTCTCTTCCCCCAGCATCCAAAGCTTCAGCTGCACCCTGGCTCCTGGCTCCCAGCACAACCTCCTGCTTCCTGACTCTCAAGGTTCCTTCATTCCTCTCACCTGGCTCCCCACCCTCCAGGCCCCACCACCAGAGGGCCACAGCGCACACCTCTGCCAAGCCACTTTCTACCTCCCACTTGGTCACCACCTCAGATTCCTTCCCCATGAGTCACCTGCCCCTTTGTCCCTCAGGTTCAGGCCTCAGCTTCTCCCATCCGTGCACTGTTGACACCTCATCCCTCCCTCCAGCCCAGTGCTCTCTGCCCGCCCCACCCCCACCAGGGGCTCCTCCTGGACACCCCCAGGCAGCTCAAACCCACAAGTCCTAACAGACCCTCACTTTTCCTACCTAACCGAGATGGTTCACCAGCAAAGGGCCTTCCACCCTCACTGAAAATCATCCCCTTCTCCCTTTCCCCCACACCGAATCAATTGCTAAATCCCATTTCTCCTTTCTCTTAAATGTTTGCTACATTCTCATAAATGTTTCTCTTAATGTTTCTCTTTCTCTTAAATGTTTGCTCAAAGTATAGCATGGAGGCCAGCAGGACCAACACCACCTTGGGGGTTCTTAGAAATGCAGACTCCTCAGCCACGCCCCAGACCTGGGAACCAGAATCTGCACTTTCGCAGGCCCCGCCGCAGACCCCTGGGCGCACTGCAGTGCCAGACAGAAGCCAGGCCAGGTGTCCGGCGCCTCCCCGTTGTCCCACCTCCACTGCACCCTGCAGCCCTAGCCACTCAGCTCTTGCTGGACGGTGCCCCCCTGCTCCCCAACCCCTACTGTGCTCTACAACAGCTGCCACCAGCATCTTAGTAAAGCATAGATGGGAGCTTAAAGCCTGCCAGAGGCATTTCATTGCCCTCAGGATATGGTCCCTCAGCCCCGTGCCCGTCTCCAGCCCCTTGCCCACTGTCCCTACCTCCGTCCCTCCCTGCACGCTATGTGGCCTGAGCAAAGACATTTCCTCCAAGGGCCCCCCTTTTCCTCCTGTCTTGCCACTGACTTTTCTTTGCCTGAAGATTCCTTCTCTCACCACCCCTTTTGCTGCCAGCTCAGTTTTCTCTTTCCTGACCTCCCAAGGTATCCTGTACCAGGCCAGTGCCGGTGTGTGTCAGAGTGAGGACCCTGAGGCCTCCTACTTGACACCCGGGTGCCCTGGCCCACAGACCAGCCTAGCATAGCCCTAGCCCCAGACTGCTGGAGAAGGCCACTCATGCTGACTGTGCGGATGACCAGGCTCAACAGTGCAGGCCCCAGACAGTGTGTGTGTGTGTGTCTGTGTGTGTGTGTGTGTGTGTGTCTGTGTATGGCTCCCCCAGGGCAGGCGCAGAGGGCCAACCCAGTCCGGAGTTTACAGGAGGGCCCTTGATCCCTGGTTGTCCTGGGGAGAGGGGGAGGGGGCCGTACTTGTTGTCTGCGATGCTGTACACCTCTGCAGAGCTGGTCAGCCCTGTGTCTGTGACCCCAGCAGCCACAAAAATGCGGCCATCATGAACAGTGGCCCCAAAGAGTGATCGGGCGGTCTGCATGGGTGCCAACTCCTTCCACTCGAACTTCTTGGGGTCATAGACGCACATCTTGTTCAGGCACTTCCTGCAGGGTGGGGGCAGCGAGTAAACAGGAGGAAGCAGGAGCAGAGCAGCCTCTCCCCTGTGCCAACCCTCTAGGTCTCCCAAGGCAGCCAGGAAGAAACAACCGACAGCCTCAGAGACCGTCTGCTTCCACCTGCGCACTGGCTCCAGGTCTGAGCCTCACCTGTTGCTGCCTTTGCCACCGATGACGTAAACCAGGTCCATATGGGAGAGCACGGCGTGGCCATACACGGCATAAGGTAGCGGGTCCGATTCGCCCCATTTGAAAGACCTGGGAGGGACAAGAACAGGGCGAGCGCCTGGCTCAGGTGCAGTTCCAGCCTCTGCATTCAGCACCACCCAACACAATTCAGGGTGCCCCTGACACATCACTGGAACGCCCCGACTGCTCAGTTACTCGCTCCCACCTGACCTCCTCACAGCCCTGCCCCTCTCTACTGAGCCTCGGTCCCCAGCTCTGGGCTCTAGCCCCAGCCCCCACCAGCCAGGGACTCCAGGCTCCCGCCTGGATCCTCAACACCGCCCCAGGGCCCGCCCCACCACCCCAACCCAAGCTCACAGCCTGTCGTAGCAAAGGACAGAGTCCAGGCTGAGCTCGCCGTCCTTGAGCTCTCGGCCGCCGACCACGTAGATGGAGTTGAGGGCCTCTCCCAGGCCGAAAAGGCAGCGTGGTGAAGGCAGCGGCGGCATCCCCAGCCACTCGGAGTCCAAGTGGTCGAACTGTGGACCCAGCATCTAATCAGCTACCACCCCCAAGCTCCCAGCCCCACCCCAGGCCAGCCCATCCCCCCAAATTGGGTCACAGGATAAGTGGAGAACTATTGGTAGGGCCTGTGCAGCCTAGCCGCTGTCTGGGAGAAGTGCCCCTCCTTGCATAAGACTGAGAACAGCCAAGAACAAGCCCCGCCTCCAGGGTAGATTCCCGCCCCCTCCAACAGACCACCATTGTAGCACCATGTTAGGACATCTCACTCAGAGCTGAGCAGGGGCCTCTGAGAGCGAAGTCCGCCTGAGGCCCTAGCCCTTCCTCAGTCCAGCTTCCCAGTGAGGGCTGGTGACTCCAGGTTTCCATCCATCCCACTTCAGATGGAACTTCCCGACACAGCCCTGCCACTCAGCCCTTAAACTCTACAGGGCAAGTCTCTCCACTCCACAACCTTATACTAGTGACTCGGTGGTTTATCTTCTTGGAAAGCTTTCTGAGCGCTGATCAGTCTGCTGATGAACACTTTGGAAGCATCATTTAACTTTCAAAGAACGTTGTCAAGTGGGAATAATATTCCTATTCACAAAGAGGATCCCAAAGAATAAACAATGGGCCTCATGATGCTTGACTCATAATAGTGGAGCTGCACCCCACCCTCACCCCCGCCTAACCCTGGCACCAGCTGCCTCTCACCTCTCACACGGCCAGCTCTCCCTGGCCACTCAGAGGCTCATTCATGCCCATCTCTGTACCTTGCTCACCCTTCCTGGCCACGGCACTCCCGCTCTCCCCTCCATATCTCCAAATTCCCCCCAACTGACAAGACTGAAACCTACATAGCTAGTCTCCAGAAAACCATCTCTGCCTTTTGAGATCCCACCATCACACTGGACACCCCACTCTAGTGACCCCTACTGGAACTCAGTTTCCTCATCTGTACGATGGGAGGTCTAGGTAAGATAGCCCCTTTAGGACACTCTCCTGGCCCTTGGGTGAAGACCCTGCCCCCTAAACTGCCCTTCCTCCCCGATGTGCCTGCCCCCAACCATTGTTCAGGGCTAGGGCCTCTGTATCAGACCGTTGTGGGACTAACTTCCCCCGCAACTGACACACCAAAGTTATGCAGCTTATCGTCAACTGCCTAAGACTGTCCTCAGTCTTAACAAAGAGGCTGTCAGTGAGCCTCCCTAATCTACAGCGCACCCTAGACCCAGGGACACTGGCCGACAAGTAGACACTGGGATCTGCTGGGCTTCAAGGCTGCTGCCTATGACCAGGCTCCAGGATTGACTGCCTATTCCCGGGGCTGGCCAGGCACCTGCAAGAAGTAGGCACTCATAGGGTCCTCTTTGTTCTCCTCGTTGTAGAAGAGGCCCCCAGCCACGAAGACCTGGTTCTCTTTGGTCACCAGGCTGACGTGGTTCTTGGGGATCTGCGTAGAGAGGGACGCACAGTAGCACTCGTTGGCTGCCGGATCATAGGCCACGGCGCCCTCCTCACTGATCATGAAGATGAGGTCCTGCAGGTACATGCCAAAGCGCAAAGTGTCATTGAGTATCCCAGGTAGGACTCGTTCGTCGTCCTCCTCATTCTCCTTGGCCTTGGCTTCAGCTTTGCCCTTGTCGTCTGCCGCAGCCCCGGCTGCCTCCTTCCCCTTTTCTTTCTTCTTCTTGCGCAGCACGGTGAGGCGGCCCTCGTGCGCATCCTTCACCATTTGCACCTTGCGCAGCAGCTCGGGCTGGGCCCGCACTAGAGGGTGGCGCTCCACCCGGCTTTCCAGGAAGGACCGCGGCAGCAGGCGGCAGCGCACACTCTCGAAGACCGTAGGCAGCGCGCGCTGGCGCTCCGCCTTCGCCTCCGCATCCCCCGTGCTGGCCCACTGCATCACCGCCTCGAACACGGCCTCCTCCTTCTCCACGTTGAGGCCGTCGCTGGAGATGATAGCGATGAGCTCGTCGGCAGAGAGCCCAAGGAAGTCGGCGTCGCGCGCCACGAGCGCGAAGCGCGAGCAGATGAAGTCGCGGGCGGCCACAGCGAGGCGCGCGCAGTCGAGGAGCAGGCCTAGGCGGAAGACGGCCAGGCAGTTGGAGAGACATAGGCGCTTCTGCAGGAAGGACACGCAGATGGTGAAGATGGAAGGGATCTGAAAGCGGTGTGCGGCGGCGAACAAGTCCTGCACGCTCGCCTCATCCAGCGCGATCTCTGACGTGTACAGGTAGTGCAGCACCTGGGCCACCACGTCCGGGGACACCTCCTCCAGCCGCAGCTCGCCTGCCTGCTCCGGCTCTGCCAGAAAGCGAGCCCGGAAGTAGGGGCTGCAAGCAGCCAGCACCAGGCGGTGGCACGGAAACTCCCGCTCACCCACCCGCACCACGCAGTCGAGGAACTTGCCGTGGTCCAACATGTCCTTGAGCCCGTCCTGCAGGAGTGTCTGTTGGTACAGCCGCTGCTCCTCCGCCTGCTCCAAGCCCAGTGCCATGGTGCGTGGCCTTGGTGCCGCAACTTTAGCAGCGGGTTCCTCTCCAAAGTCCCCCACTTTCCTGCTGAGTCTCCCTCAGTCTAGGCAGCTGTCTTTGCGGGGCTATATATAGAGCTGGGCTGGACCCTGTAAGATGAGCTGTCTGGCGTCCTGCACATGACGCAGAGGGGACAGCTGTTCAGACGCCCCTTCCCAGAGCAGCCTTGACTCAGCCCCCAGGACTCATGGGCCCCCTAAGGGGTGTCTGCGCCCACTGGGGAAGAAGAGGGTATCCTGCTGCTTCTATCATCTATCTATCTATCTATCTATCTATCTATCTATCTATCTATCTATCTATCTATCTATCTATCTATCTAAGATTCTGCATTTCTTGGAGTAGGGACGCCTCAGAGACAGGGACGACCCAAGCTCTGACCCTCAATTCAAGGACAGGCAGCATTGGAGCCTCTCTTCTAATAACTCCCTTCCTTTACACCTTCTAGGCCTCTCTGTGGATGCCGCTCTCTCTCCGCCTGGAGTAACTTACACCAGCTGCCGCTGTTACAGAGGGCTTGGACTCCCTGCCCACTGACCTAGGGCATGTCATTCACTCCCTGGGGACTTGGTTGCTCACCTCTAAAATGGAAATCCTTTACTGCTTTCTCCACCTGCTCTAAGACCCCCTTGGACTGCGTAGGAAAGCAAGAAGGTGCCCCAAGTAAACAAAGTCTTCATTTTCCTTTGGGATCTGGGGCAAGTCAGATCTCCCTGTTGAACCTCAGTTTCCCTTCCTGAACAATGAGGAGGGCAAAGCAGGCTCTAAGGACCTCAGTTCAGTTCTGCTAAAATTCAGAAACACTGAGGCTCTGTGTCCCTGTGCATACCCTTTCACAGGGCTTTACCATTGCAAGGTGACAGACATGTTAGAGAACTAACTTCCCAGTATTTGATTCTCGTAGGTATCTCAGCCCCCAAAGTTTCAACTAGGGGACTGAGCTTCTAGATTCTAGTGAGCAAAAAGTAATTAAGAGTGGAATATTCTATTGATAGGACTCTAGCTGTCTGTGCTCATGGTTCCTGGTCCACACTAAGCTTGACCTGAGCCAGCCTAGCCTTGGGGCTCTCGCACCCTGTCTATACTCTGAGGGGTCAGAATAGAGGCCCAGAACAGTCAGTCCTGATACCCACCCTACTCTGGACTCCTGACAACCCTTCCCCCTTTACACACACACACACACACACACACACACACACACACACACACACACACCAGCCTCAGTCACCAAAATTAACTTACTCCCAAAGTGCCAGAGGCTGCAGCTGTGGGTTAAATTTAGCCCCTGGGGTGCTGGTGGAACTGTTATGGGGCATTCTCCCATCATTCCTCTGAGTCATTTGCTTTATATCCTCAGGTTTGGCTGTCTGGGGGATTGGAGAGGGAAACTTAGGCTGGGCCAGGACTGAGTCACTTTCCCTTTTATGATCTTAGTAATATCACTGCCTGTGCCTGCTGAATGGAATATTCACCCACCGCTAACTACCCCCTCTCCCCCTACAGCAGGCCCGACAGGAGAAAAGCACACAGGGAGGTCCTGGAAGTGGTTCTGTCCACCTTGCAGAAAGGACAAAGGCTGACTGAAGGGGGGCAGGTGCTGGCACCGGGCTGCAGGCATCTCCAACAAGCTCCTTCCATATGGAGGCCAGGCTCTGAGAGACTCAGCAGGTGAAAGGACTAACTCACACAGCTGGCAAGTGGCCAAGACAGGTAAGCAGATCAGCCCACCTCCCAAGACTGGGAATACTTCCTACCTGCTCCCCACAAATGAACCAAGAAAAGGTCCATTAATCATAGTGTCATTTCCAAGACTGGGACAGAAGGTGCTGACTGAACAATTAACTGATATTTATCAAGTGACTCAATGATGTATTTTTAGATTATGATGAACCCCATAGTGCTATCGCCTTACCAAAGCACTTCACTAGAATATTTATATGTAGCTCCTTCATTCATTGAGAACCTACTGTGCACTCTTTAATGCTGAGGGTTGAGCAGTATACACATCAGGCAAGAATTCCCATCATGATGAAGCTTATGTTCATCAGAGGTTGGGGTTGGGGGGTGGGGATAGCAACAAATAAATAGCTATACAGGAGGATGTCAGATGATGATAATTGCTAGAGTAGCGAGTATCAGAGAAGGGGGCTGGGGGATGAAGGTGGAGCAGGTGCTGGAATCATCAGGAGAGAATCATTGAAAGGACGACATTTGAGCCGGTTCAAGCCGTGGGAAAGGAAGATTTCAGGCACAGGAACAACTGGAGCAAATGCCCTGAGGCAGGAGATCACCTGGCCTATTCCAGGAACAGTGAGGAAGCCAGTGGGACCGAAGCTGTGAAAAAGAATGTGAGTAGGAGGAGATGAGAGAAGGAAGGTCTGGGGGCCCTCCTGGTAGCACAACGGGTTAAGTCTCAGTCTATGAAGCTATCCGTAGCCACTATAGCCACTGCAGCACCAATTCGATCCCCTGCCGGGGAGCTTCCCACATGGCGCAACAAACCTCTCCTGCCTCACCTGCTGCTTCCCTCAGTAGACCCGCCTGTTCTGCTCCCCTCTCTGTCTCTGGTGAATCCTCTTTCACTCCCTGCCCTGCACCTCTGGCCTGCACCCCAGCTCTTGTATGTTCTTGTATGCATAAAAATAAATGTCATACATGTGAACCATGCACACCACTCAGCAGTGAAAACGAATGAACTGTTGATATACCCAACAGCTTGGATCAACCCCTAACAGAATTAGGCTGAGTAAAAATGTCCCAAAAAGATTACATCCTGTGTGATTCCACTAATACAACATTTTGAAAAGACAAAAAAAAATTAAAAGAACAGATTTGTGGCTGCCAGTGGTTAGGAATAGAGTGGGTAGTGGCAGGAGAGAGTTATATGTAGTTATAAAAAGGCAAGAGAAGGATCTTTGTGGTGATAAAATGGTACTGTGTTTTGATACATGAACCTACACACATGATAAAATTGTACAGAACAAAATACACATATGAGGACAAGTAAAATTGAGAAAATCAGATAAAATGGGTGGATTGTATCAACATTGCTATCCTTATCAATGTTCTATATAGGTTGTATATTTTACTAGAATTTTGTGGGGAAATGCGGTAAAAATGTACAGGAAAACTTTTCCATTAAAATGATGTAGTAACTGGACATTTTTGGTTGTGGGTATGGTGTGATACATAACAGTATCTGGCATGAGAAGCTATATGCCTGAAACATTAGTGTTACAAACTAATATGTTTCTTCAATAAAAAGAAAAAAACGATCAAAGAGCACACACAAACTTTTAAAAAAGTCTCTACATTAAAAAAAAGGAGGAAAAAGGAATTAGCATAAACCAAGAAAAAAACAGCAAGAAACCAAAAAAAAACCTTCAAATATTGCTATTAATGTTATCAGAAAGGTGAAATGTTTCTATAATAGAAGAACAAGTATTATTTAAAAATGAAACAAAGAAGAGTTTTTGGAAATTAAAAACTGTAGTTACAGAAATTAATGTTTGATGGAAGGATTAGAAGGTAAATTTGAGGAAATCTCAGGAAATAGAAAAAAATGAAGAATATGAGAGACTAGGTAAGAGAATTAGAGAAGTCCAGTATCTACATAATAGGAGCTTAAGAGAGAGCAGAGAAAAACATAGGGAAAGGAAATTTTTTAATTGTAACTAAAGGAAGTTTCCAATCTGAAGGGCCTACTTCATCAGGCATCCAATTCACCCAGTGAGAAAAAGTTCACACCAGGTTGTGAGGACTGACAACCCTGGAGACAAAGGCCCTGAATGTTCCCAAGGGGAAATAAACAGGCCACACACATACGATTAGGAATCAAAATGGCAACAGAAATACTGGCATCCAAACTTCTGAGGCGAAAGATCTCCAATCTAGAATTCTCTACCCAGGCAAACGCATTCCTGTGTAAGAGTAAATAAACTGTCAAGATCTTCAGAATTTAATTCCATGAAGTGGTCCTGAGGAGAAGGCATGTTGTATAGCTAGGAAAAAGTAGTCCACCACGACATAAAGCTCCTAGAAGTTAGAGATTTCTGTGATGAATGTAGAGGGATACAGCGTCAGCAGAGTGTGACAGGGAACCTGGCTGAGGGTGCAGGGAAGGAGTTTCTCAAGTCTCCTGGTGGGAAATGGTTTCAAAGGTGAGTATGTTGGGGCCTCCAGTGCACAGCTCGTGGGTTCTAGCAATGGCCAGCGTCCTCTGTGCTGCCACCCTGCAGCTCTGTTGTCTCCCCTGTGCACAGGCCTGGGAAGCACCAGTCCCATCATGCCTGGCCCAGCTCTCCACAGCCCCTGCCCTTCCACTGGACGCCTCTGCAGTGCTGCACCAAATTGAAGGAGCAAGCTCAGATAAAGGAAAATGGAGGCTTTGGGGGACCAAGAGATCCCTCTGGGAACTAGGCAAAAACTCTTCTGGAGGGGGAGGGGAGATCCCAGGATGACAGGGGGGACATCAGCCAGCCCATATCCAAGCGAGGGCTCTGGCGAGAGAGCACCAAGAGGAAACGGATGGGACTTCTCCGTGTTGCACGTGTTGGAAGGAGAATTACATTCTGGCAGCAAGTTTGGTGACACAGCACGTAGGAACCAAAGTAATAATTTTTAAAAAGATAAAAATGAAAATCTGTGCAAAAAAGGAAATAGAGCCGTATTCTATTAGATGTCTCAGTGGGGATCAGTGTTTACAGAAATCGTGATAACATATACACAGAGTATTAATCTAACCCCAAAATAACATAACTCTAGTGGGAGAAAAGGGGGAGGGGAAACTCTGTGTGTGTGGTGGGGGGGGAATGGTGAGAAAACAAACCAATAGCTTATGCCTAAAATTGACAGTCAGGAAGTGCTGTTGGAAGTGTGCTTTTGTAGGCATGAAAATACCAAATTACCCACCGAATCGGAACTTGTTGCCTGTTGGGAGTGGGACAAGAGGAGGCACAGAGAACTGCAGTTTTTTGTTTTTTAAAAAAGCCTTCTAAAAATATTTGGCTAAATTATGTTCAAGACTTTAACTTTTAAAAAATCATTACTTTTCCAGGTATTCTCTAGAAAGCGATGCCGTGTGGTATGGACTGGCACACAGAGCCAGCTCAGGCCCTACCTGCCACCCGGGGCAGCTGCTGTAGAAGGTGGTGAGGACCAGGAAGGGTCAGCTATGGTGTCAGCACAGAGACTCTGCCCTGCAAGGTTGAGGAACTTCCTACAGGACACAGAATCCACTCTGAGCCTAGGCACGGGACATGTGCGGTGTGGAGTCCTTGGCAAGGCTCAGTCCCAGGCCAGGAGGCAGGGTGGGAGGAGGACCTGCTCTCTCCTCTAGCTGTAGTCCCCTCACAGAACTTGGCTTCTTGCTCTTGCATCTTGGACTCTGCTGACTTAGAGGCCACTGTAACCAAGGGAGGACACTCTGCGGGGACTCAGGCACATTTCCGTTCAGCTGGAAGTTGAAAGCCACTTGACCGTGTGATTTTGAGCTCCGACACTGGAAAAGCAGGCAGAAAAAGGAGCCTGTGAGGACTGTGATTGGTCCTGGCCTTGAAGCAGAAATCTGGTTGCTGCCACACTACGAGGCAGGAAGCAGCAAGTCTGGGCCCTCTTAGGAGATTCCTCTTGCCCCGTACTGAGATGAAGACAGGCTGAACATACTATTCATCCATAAAAAGGACTGAAATGATGATGTTGATCTACAGTGTAGATCAGAACATCACAATAAGTGAGAGAAGTCAGATATGAAAGACCACATAGTGTATAATTCCATTTATGTGAAATATCCAAAATGGGAAAATGCAGAGAGAAAACACAGATTGATGGTTTCCAGGGACTAAGGGAAGGGGAATAGGGATAACTGCTTAATGGTTATGAGGTTTTTTTCTGGGGCAATGAAAATGTTTTGGAACTAGTTAGAGGTGGTGGTTACACAACATTGTGAATGCACCAAATGCCACTAAAGTTTACTTTAATTTTACTAACATTAACATTCATTTTAAATGGTTGCTTGTATGCTATGTGAGTTTCACCTCAATAAAAACTGAAAAAAGTGGGCAACGAAAGCAGCCCCAATACAGAACCACTGGGGCTCCTATCCTTCGAGACTGCATGTCTATGACCTTCGAGGGGACCCTGAAGGGGAGAGCAGCAAGAAGCCGTCCACACCATCTTGACCTCATGACCAGAGGCTAAGAAGGACAGGAGCACCTTCCTGTCTTCTTCCTGGCTGGGTAAGATGTAGGCATATATTTGAACTAGTTTTCTTTCCACCTCCCCTTCCCTTTCTGGTTTATAAAGGGTCTGGTGGTGATGGTTACATTTACAACTCAGTCCGGACGGGTCAGAATGCCAGAACAGAATCACAGCTGAGTAGACAGACAGCAGCTAGCACTGCAGATCCTGGGTGGTGCCAGACAGGGTCAGTGAGGGCAAAAAGCAATGTCCTCTTTGAGGAAGGGGATGAACACATTTTTATTTGTGTGAGGGAAGTTGTTAAGGGCTTTTTGTTGTGGTGGGGAGGTTCGCGCTGTTAGCAGGTGGTGAAGGGCTAAATTTTTGTGGGCATTTTATGGCTACCCTTATAGCTTGGATTTTTTTTTTAATTGGGAAGAGTCCCACCTGCCCAAAGTAGAAAACATAACTTGCTTTCCCAGCCTCCCTTAACGGCTACATGCAAGTATTGACCCAGATCTGCCAATTAGTCACACCCACACGAGACCATGATTGAGAGGAGAGGAAAGCAAGGAAACAGGGACCACATAGCCTGCAGGGTCTGCAGAGGTAGCAGAAGGGGTGTTTAGCTTTGGGGAACAGCAGAAACTGCTTCTTGTGTATATCCATTGGCATCACTAGTTCCCAGCTGGGGTGGCAGTCACACCTCCCTTGGGGCAAGACCTGAAGAGTGGTTTGGGTTTGTTACTGGCTGAGTCTCTGGTTCTCTTGGAGATTTAATTAACATCTTTTCATTAAATTGTTTTCTGCTTAAGTTGGCCAGAGGCCCTGTTTGCAGCCAGTCACTGTGTGCCTCCATCCAGTGCCACACTCTTCTGAAGGCTGCTGGGGGCAGACTCTGCTGAGTTGAAGGTGTTTTGTTTTTTTTTTAAACTAATTTTTTTTCCTCTGTTATAATGACATCTATGTTTATTTTTTTTAAAGATTTGTTTATTTATGCATACAAGCTGGGGTACAAGCCAGAGGTGTGGGGTGGCGAGAGGGTTCACCAGAGACAGAGTGGGGAGCAGAACAGGCAGATCAGAAATACACTGCTGAGGGGAGCAGCGGGCGAGGCAGGAGAGGTCTGCCGCACCATGTGGGATTCTCCCCGGCTGGGCATCGAACTCACATCGCTGCTGCCGACAGCTCCACAGCTCAGCGCTTACCCGCTGCGCCACGCCACCGGGGAGGCCCGAAGGTGTTTTTTTGAATCACACAGACCCGGGTTGGAGTCCTGGCTCCAACACTTCCCGGCCAAATACAAGTTACTTTCCCTCTCCAAGGCTCCATGTCCTCAGGTCCTCAGCCGCCCCAGAAAGTTGTGAAGAGGGACTGTAGGGCATCTCCAGGACGTGACAGCTGTGGTGGGTAAGAGAATCTGTCCATGTGGAGGTGCCAGGTCAAAGCTAGGTGCTGCTATTGAGCACGGAGGTGGGATGTGGTTTGTCATTCAGCAGAACACAGCCTGTCCTGACTCACTCTCCAGTCAGGGCTCTAGAAAGCTACGTATTCCAGCTAAGCCGCCGGTACATGACCTCATCTCGCAGGCCCCAGCTGTGCTGTCACAGGGAGGAAAGTCCAGTGTTGCTCTGACTCAAGTTCCAGGGCACGAGGAGTTAAGCCATTTGGTCCCAAAGAGCAAAACTGGGAGACAGTGAGTGCCTGAGAGGCGCCCGCATCCACAGCCATGGCCACTTGGCGGCCTCTGCCTCCCAGCCGAGCGTGACAGGCGTCCTAGACTCTCTGGAGCGTGAAGTTGGAAA
This sequence comes from Scalopus aquaticus, assembly GCA_004024925.1. Lineage (NCBI taxonomy): Eukaryota > Metazoa > Chordata > Mammalia > Eulipotyphla > Talpidae > Scalopus > Scalopus aquaticus. Next base: position 91,217 of record PVIJ01002341.1, read on the forward strand.
TGCTTCGAGAAAGAGGGAGGTGGCGGTGGCACTGAAGGAGAAAGAATGTGGAGAGGGGCCTCATGCAAAGGGGTGGGTAGCAAGGAGGAGAGCAGACCCAGAGAAGCAGAATCCCCCCAAGAGACCGGGAGTAGCCAGGCCCTCCGGCCTTCAGCAAGTCTTGTGTTTAGGGTGACCTGAGTCACCCTTGACTGTTCCTTCTAGTCAAAGAAGTGGACTATGGAAAAGTAATGTCCACGTGGGGGGAGCTGCACCTGCTCTAACTGGTTAATGGTCCACCCAGCAGCCTCCTCTCGCAGCCCCTTCCCAGTCCTGGGGGGCCCGTGAGCACCCCCTCCATGTGTCTGGGCCTAAGTCAGACACAGCAACACCATGGACCATGTCTCCCCTGGGCCTAGATTTCACTCCAGCCAGCACTGCACACAGCAGCCACACGGTGAAAGAGGCCTGCTCCCTCTGTGGGGAGGCTATTCCATCTCCCGTCTGTTTCTGTCCTGCCAGGAGCCCACGTCAGCATCTCTGACATCTGGCTCCTGCAGAACCCCCTGGCTGCTGGGGGCATGAGTTCACATAGCCCAGCAGGCACTCCCAGAGCAGAGCGCATGAAAGGAGAAGCTGGTCCCTGCTGCCCTGGAGCCCCTGGGTGACATGCCCCGTGCCCAGGGAGAGCCACACCTGCAGGGACCCTCACCTGCAGGTGTGGCCCACCACCCCTGAGGAAGCAAGACGGGTATGCAGACGTCCCAGGGCACACGTGTGCGTGATCTACAGCGACCTCTTGGGCTCCGTGCTGCCTTCGCACGTCCGTCCAGCCGTAGTCAGGGCAGGCAGAGTAGAAAGAAGAGGCTGGGCCAAGGGACAGTTGTACTGACTTTATTCCCCTCCACTCTCCTCACTCAGCCGCCTGCACTCCCCACACTTGGGGGTTGTGGGGTGGCCACGTGTGACCAGACGTCAAGGGTCTCCAAGTCTGGGCACTGGTATTCTCCACTGCTGAGCCCCTGTGAGGGGCATCACGGCAGCCTTGACCCCATGTGCCAGGGTTGGAGGTTCAATTTCTGACCAGACTGTCCCAGACTGTGGCTATGGGGCTGGAGGCCCGCCTCCTCTCTCTGGCCACTCCCCTCCCCATTTGGCCTAGGACCAGGGAGACCAGAGTTTGCTGAGGAGGGGGAAGGCCCAGATTCTGGACCTGAAATCTAACCCCAGAGATCTCCAGCAGGAAGCCTCAATCCTGAGCCCCCACCCCCGCCAGCCCTGAAAAGAGGGGGTGATGTTGCAGTTGCCTCACTCCAAGTTCCAAGTGCTTGTTAAATTGTTTTTAAAAAATAAAAAGTAAATGCAAAGGCTGGTAAAACAAGAACCCCTACCCCTACTGGCACTGCTGAGGTTCCATTATTGCTTCAGACCCTCGTGGTCTGGCCAGAAAGGAGCTCCCAGCAACACTGACCCAAAGGGAGGAGAGCTGTTAGCACCAGGGCGGGACACAGGCGTCCTGTCCCCACTGGGACATGGGCCTCCCAGGAGTGGACTGGCCACGCCTCATGAAGCTACACGACCGTTCTGACCGGTGCCCAGCCTGCCATCTAGATCCTCCTGCCCTTGGTGGGGCAGTGCACAAGAACAGGAGACCCAGGTCCTGGGACAGGGTTTCACCGTGCCAGCCCCACTACATCCCCCTCTGGCCTCTGTCACTCTGGCCGGACACACCAGAGGCCCCCAGGCTCTCTAAGGCTGCAGTGGGGCTAGCAGGTGACAAGGCCACCAGCCCCTGGGGAGACCCTGGTGTCAGTGACAGGGATCGGAGACCGCGAGGATCATGGTCTACAGCCCGCTGGGGGAGACCAACTTTTTTTTGGAAAATGTGAGCCAGCTCCAAAGAGCTGCCAGGCACTGGGACCAGAGGTTAGAAATTGCAAAGGGAAGGAGATGGGGGGGACCCTGAGGATGTCATGGAAGCCCAGAGATCAAGGGGTGCGGGAGAGGGAAAGAGCTACAGTAAAGCAGGAGCTTGGGAGGCCCAGCCTGACCCCATGAGAGACTGGGTCAGCCTTGGGGTGGGGAGCTGCAGGGCAGAGGGCCATCCTCTTTCAGGGAGGGGCCCACCTTTTCTCTCCAGAGGATGGAAGGGGAGCCTGAGAGTCTGTAGGCGCTGGCTCGTACCCACCCTCGGCAGCCCCAAACTCAACCAGGCCAGGGCACTTCCCACTCCAAGCCCAGAGAACACTCAGGGCTGTGCAGCTTGGATTATAAATCCTCACATCACTCGGGCTCCTCGGACCTGCCCACATCTGTACAGAATAAAGTGCTTAGTTTATTGATGATTAAAATGATCCCAGCCCCCTGCCCCAGTGCCTTGGGCCTCACAAGGAGGTCAGTGGGGTTCCGACCCCCTCAGCCCTTGGGCTGATGGGGTCCAGTGTCCCCTCTGTACCCCTTGGAGTCAGGCCTTTTCCCACTCCAGACAAGCTGGGAAGGTGGTATGTGGGGGTAGTCATGGGGGTTAAGGTGCAAAGAGTATAACAAACAAAACCATATAAACACAATAGGAAAGAGCTTAACTAGGAGACATGTAGCTTATGGAATCTTCCTCCCCAATTTAAAGGCAGGAAATAAAGACATTAAATGACAACAAAAAGGGTGTCCTATTAGTGCTGGCCTCATGGGGGCAAGAATTAGGTGCAGGATGCCCTCCCCCCCAGGGACTCCACCCTGTCCCAAGGCCTGAAATGCAGGCTCCTCTCCAGGTGGTGCTGCAGGCACCCCGCCCAGCAGTGCAGAGGCCCAGGAGGGGTCGGGATGCTGGACACCAGCCAGGATCCAGTTGTGGTCAGGCCTATGGGGAGCCCTGGTGCTGCCTCTGGGGGTGGAGACAAACATACACACACACATCTCCTCTGGTGTGGGACAAACAGCCAGGGCAGCTGTGAGGGACAGGGTGCTCTGTGTGCAGCAGCCCACCCCCTGCCCTCACGGATAGCACCTCGAAACCTTAAAACATCTGTTGAGCTTTCTGCTAGGGCCCTGCCCCGGGGTCTCCCGTCTGCGGGGATCCTGACTGCAGCCCCTGGGAGCTGTGCTGCGGGAGCCAGCCCGTCTGCCCGCCCAGAGCTTGGCCCACAGGACCTCCAGGCCCAGCAGCTTCTGGGGATGTCTTCCCCAGGACTCGGGGTCCTCAGGGATCCCTGTGCCTGCTAGCAGGGGTGCAGGTAGCGAAAGCAAATCCCTGGGGTCCAGCCCCTGCCTGCCCGGCTTCCCAAGGTGCAGAGCTGGGCATCCAGTCCCACACCCCTCACTCCCCACCCAACACGTTCACCAGCTTCCAGTCTCAACCCTTGTCGCGGTGTCCACAGCCCTCAGAGCAGGTCCACAAATCCTCCAAGACGGGCTGGCACCCCAACTTCTCCCCAAACCCTCCAGGATGACGGGACAGGTTAGGGGGTACATAGACGTGGAGCTGAGCTGCTGACGCTGACTAAGAGGCGACCTGGCCAAGCCCCCGGCTCAGGCTTCAGCAGGCGTGACCAGTCACGCCTGGACCCCTTCCACCCACTGTACCTGCTACCTGAGCACCCCCTCACCTGGAGGGGTGTGCTGCAAATAGTTTTCTCTTTTCTTTTTCCTTCACTCCCCCCCCAAAACCCCCCAAAAGTAAAGGCTTCAAGAAGTCACTGAAAAGGGGGCACTTGGGAGTGAGGTGTCCTCCACTAGCCCTGGGGGGCCCTCCAGCCTCACAGCCCCCAGGGTCACAGGCTTCGAGCAGAGCAAGTCCAGCCAAGCTGGAGGTGGGGCGGTGCCAGGCCCGAGTTGCTGCCTACCCCAGGGAGGGGCCGCGCGTGCGGGCGGGCGGGGTCGCTCCCGGGTGTGCCTCTGGGCTCCAGGTCCGATGCAGGTTGGCAGTTAGTTGTTGGCGTTCATTCTCCCGCCTGGGTTGGCAGTGGTAGGAAAGAGCGGAGGCGGGGGCGGCAGGTGGGGAGGGGGCGGCAGGGTCTGCGGCAGCCCTGGGAGCAGGGGCAGTGCGTGAGGCTGAGGCTGGGCGGGGGCCAGGCCCGGGGCGTTGGGGGGGGCGTCGCTGGCCAGGGGGTGGCTGACGCGAAAGCATTTCTCCTTGTGGGCCTTGAGCATGTTGGAGAAGCGGAAGCGCTGGCCGCAGACGTCGCAGGGGTACGGCTTCTCGCCCGTGTGCGTGCGCCGGTGCCGCTTCATGTTGGGCCGGCTGGTGAAGCTCTTGCCGCAGATCTCGCAGATGTACGGCTTCTCCCCTGGGGTTGGCATGGGCAGCAGGGCGTCACTCGGGGTGGGGAGGAGTCGCCACACCCGGCCTCCGTGAGCCGCGTGGGGAGCCCGGGCCTCCTCCCACCCTCCCCTCCCCAGCCCATTTTGTACCAGCCTCTCCCTACCCTGGGAGGCAGAGAGGTTGGCGCTAAGCCTCCCAGAGAACCGTCAAGTGGGGCTCTGCGTAGAGAAGGAGCGTGGCCAGGGCCCTGCCTACCTGTGTGGGTCTTCATGTGCTCGTCGAAGTACTGCTTCATATTGAAGTCCTTGCCACACCACTGGCACATGAACTGCTTGTGGCCAATGTGGATGCTCATGTGGGACCGGAGCTGGTACTTGTACTGGAAGCGCTCGTTGCAGTTCTGAGGGCGGGGTGAGGGTGAGGTCCGGGGGGCAGAGCAGGAGCCCCTTCAGGGAGGGACGGGCTCACCCCTCCCTGTGGGCAGGGCCCAGGAAGGACACACTGGGGAGGGGATCCTGGGCAAGGTGCTCCTGGGGCTGGGCGGTGAACAGGCAGAAGGAGAAAGGCCCTGGGCACACAGGGCCCAGGTGGGAAGGGGAGTCAGGAAGTGGGAAAAGGCTGACACTCAAGGGAGTCTCATGCTGAAGACAGGAGGCCCCCCTCACTCTTCCTAGTGGGAAGGCCCCCTCACCCCCACCTGCAGCTCCACCTCTGGCCTCTGCGGAGATGCTCCTCCCTTTGCCTGGCCCATGCAGCTGTCCCACCCGGAATGTGTGAGGGTTAGGCAAGGTGTGCAGGAAAAGGGGGGAGGCAGGGCGACTGGACTTCCAGGTAAGGACAAAGTGGGAGGCAGAAGCCACTCTTTCTGAACCCCTCAACTCCCTCTAGCCCCCCCCTGGTTTTTAAGCAGTGGCTACCGGTGAGCCCTGCTGCACTGTCAGGTGGCCCCTGGGGCAGGTGGAGAAGGGAACTCACCTCACATCTGAAAGGCTTCTCCCCAGAGTGCTGCAGTGAGTGCACCTTGAGAGACATGCTGCGTTTGAAGGACTTCCCGCAGGTCTCACAGGTGAAGGGCATGTCCTTGGTGTGGGCTACAAGTGGGCACCGTGGCTGTCATGTCTCAGGGGGATCCCCGGGCTCCTCCCAGGGGATCCCTGCCTGACCACAGCCCCCCTCCTGGAGCAGCCCTGTGGGAGCCTCCTAGGCACCACCTCCCATGGAGCCTGTCTCATGGCCTCTGACCCCCGCCTGGGGCTGACTCCCAGGTGAGGCCCCCTCCCCTCTGGGTTAGGTCGCCCTGTCTGCTCTGAAGTCTGGCTCAGACAAGGATGGAGGGCCTCCTGGTTCTTAGCTTCTGGCCAAGGGAAACTGCCAAGGCTGCCTTACCCCTAAAGCTTCTGGGAAAAATTAGGGGATCTCAAATGGGATTGTCCTCAGCTTAAATCCTGGCCCAGCCTCTGACTTCCTATGTGGTCTCTGTGGGACTCAGTAGCCTCTTCTATGAAAAGAGGCTGGGAGGGGTACCAGACTTTACAGGGGATGGCACTTGTAAGGACCCCCAGCCATGGGCCCTAGCAGTTCAGAGGGCGTCTCAGAACCCAGATCTTCAAGAAAGCTCTGGGGGGAAGCAACTGGAGATAGGGAGAGCCACGTTAGAATTCTGAGTTGGAGGGTCCAATCCAAGAAAGGACCCCAATTCTGGATTGCCCAGCATACTCCTGGCTCACTTAGCCCCTAGGACCCCAGCTCCCAGTCAGTTCACACTGGAGGTCGCTGGCACTGTCTGGTGAAGAAAGTGGGTAAGGCCTGGCCAGGAACCCACTGCCAACTCGGTCACCTCTCACTTGAGCCTCAGTCCCTGCATAGGCAAGGAAGGGAGGGTCCACTGAATACCAGCCTCCCAGCCAGGCCCATGGAACACTTGAGGGGCCTCCTTACTATGTCTACGTGTGACCCCTGGAGGAGAGCTGCATTCAGAGAAGGCCGAACAGCTTTTTTCAGAGGGCTAGGTGAGACTCAGAGGTGCAGCTGTCCTCAAACTGAGACAGAGCCAGTGCCAGCCCTCATGGCACTTGGTGTAGCTTAGGTAAAGGTGCTCCTTACCCCATGCTGGAATGCAGCCTGCTCAGCAGTGTGCCAGCTGGACTCTCGCCCCCACCTGTCATCTTGTCCAGAAGCCTTGCACAGTGTGCACCCTGCCCACCTGAGCACAGCAGCCCTGGCCCCAGGGCCTGCCCAGGCACAGCTGCCCCTGCAACCAGCCTCCCAGCTGACGGGGCCTCCTCGCCCCTTCACCTTGCCCTTGAATGAGAAGTCCTCCCCAGCACACACAGCAGCTGGTCCAGTCCTGTCCTGGCGTTCCACCCCTACCAGCTTAGACTTACCAACCATGTGCTTGCGCACGTGGGCCATGGTGTAGAACTTCTTCTCACAGATCTCACATGAGAATTTCTTCTCTGCATAGCCGTGCACGATCTTGTTGTGTTCATGGAGGGACCAGAGCTTCTTAAAAGCTTTGCCACATGTCACACACTGTGGGATGAGAGCACTTTAGGCCCTGGGTCCTGAAGTAGGACCCTGTGACCTAGGACAAGTCACCACCCCTCTCTGGGTCTCCACTCCCCCACTGGAACTATGCTGGAAAGAGATCTTCATGTCCAAGAATCAGCCAAATACGATGTTTTGGGAGCTGGGGACACTAATGCCCTAAATGTTTCTCTACCCCTCCAGGGCTGCAGCCGGGGGCCCTTTTTCATCCTTGAACTCCACGGGGGTCAGGGATCAGCTCCCCTGTTCTTATTTCAACAAGGTATCTCTACAGAAGAGAGACAGTAACTGGCTGCAGGGCCACAGTACATGTGGCGCTTATACACACGGTCTGGGGAGGACCCTCCCCGTTCACAGGTCCCAGCACATTTGGTGCCTTATCTCCACTGTCCCTCCTCAGGGGACTCACACCCTGTCATCATGGAGATCCTCAAGGAGAGGGGCCCAAAGGGCAGGCTGGGGCGACTGCAGGAGGCACTAGAGCCCATCAAATAGTGTTGGATGGTGGGAACCACACTCCTGCTCCTTTTCCCTTGGGCCTTGTCCTGCCTATCCCTGTAGGGCCGCTCCAGCGGCCTGGCGGCTTGGCCGAAGTTGGGTGAGGATGCCCAGTTTGGAAGAGGCACAAGAGTCTTTCCCCTTCGGGAGGGAGGCTCAGGTGTGTGACAGGTAGAGTCAGACGGTAGCGTGTAGGCAGGCACGTGGGAGCAAGTGCACAAGGGTGGGGCAGAGACCAGGTAACCCCTCCGGCAACACTTCCTCTGCAAGTGTTGCAATTAGCAATTACTTCACGTAATTAGCACATGCCTACCTGTCCCCACACCTCTCCCGGCTGCAAAAGGTAAAACCCAGTCTGGCAGCCCTGCGCTAGCCCCACCCTGGGAGGCCAGGATGCCACAAAATAACTCAGGCTGGCCCAGGGCCTGGCAGCCCTCCCAGCTCCCCCAGCTGCCCCAACTTCCCAAATTTCTCATCCAGTCCTTCTTCTCTAGGTCCAGGCCAGCTGGCATCTCACAAGAGCTGCATGCAGGGGTTTCCTCCTACCCTACCACCCCTTGCTCGAGTCAGCTTTTGTGGCAAGAGGAAAATGATGCTCCACACCCCACCCCAGGCAAACCCTCTCCTCTCTTCACAGCTTTTGTGCAGTGCACAATCTGAAACTACACACAGTGGCCTTGCTGGGCTTCCTGCTTAGCACTGCCTCCTCCTCCTCAGAGCAGAGTCCCTGGGCCCCACCGGCTCTCAGCTCTCCTCTCATCTTCCCAAGTTCACGTTCCCCTTTGTCCCTCTGGGCAAGGAGGTTTGTTTCAATCCTATCTGCACATTCCTTCGCCTGCCAAAGCCAGGTTCTACTCCCTCCTCCAGGAAGCTCTCCTGACGTCATCCCCTGAGCTCTCACCACCCTGAGAACCTGGGTCCTGCCCTCCTGGCTCATGCTGGGCCTGGGCTATCCCCACTGTCTGGGGGACTAAGACTGAGCTCCCCAAACTCTCTGAGCCACGCGGGCAGGACACCTAGAGCCCAGGGCCCAGTTCTGCTGTCGGCCTCCACAGCCGCCGGCCCACCTGGATGTTGCGTTCGCAGTCTGTCTGCCGGTGCAGCAGCAGCTCACTCTCCAGCAGGAAGCGCTTGCCACACTGGTCGCAGATCTGCATGCGGCTGTGGGTCACATTCATGTGTTTCTCCAGGTACCAGCGGTTGTTGAAAACGCGTGGGCACTTCTGGCACGGGTGGTGCTGCTTCTCCTCCAGCTTCACCTTGGCACCCATTCCATCAGTGGCCTGTGGCCCACGGGCCGGTGCAGGGGCCACTCCTGGGGGCGGTTTTGGCCGCTTCCCACCCCGCCTCCCAGCCTCCTCGGCCTCAGGGGGGGCCCGGCGCCGCGCATTGTCCCGGGACCTAGTGGCCATGCGACTGTGGGGAGGGGGTTCTGCCCGGCTGCCCCGGTGCCCCCCAGGCCCCACTGGCCCCTGCCTGCTCCCTGCCTCGCCCTCCTCCTCCTCCTCCTCCTCTGAGCTCTCTTGATCCTGTTCGCTGTGTCCTTCCTCTTCCTCCTCCTCTTCCTCCTCCTGCCCACTGTGCCCTTCCTCCTCCTCATCTTCCTCCTCCCCCTGACTGCCGCCCTCCTCCTCTTCCTCCTCCTCCTCCCCTCCACTGCCGCCGCCCTCCTCCTCCTCTTCCTCTTCTTCCTCCTCTTCCTCCTCATCGTCATCCTCCTCCTCCTCCGAGTGTCTCTGCAGCCCGTCCTCCCGCCCCAGCATCATGGCGGCCGGGCCTGTGGTGGTGCTCGGCTTCCCCTCAGGCCCCGTGGACACGTGGAGTGTCTGGTTATTGAGGTTCACCTCCACAATGATCTGGGATTGCTCCCGGCGGCTGTAGGTGCCAGAACCCCCCAGCTCTTCCTCCAGCTCCTCCCCACCCTCCAGCTTACACAGGCTGGCCGGGGGCGCACCGGCCTCCTCAACACCCGCCTCCTTCTCCTCTTTGAAGAAGGGCTGAGCTGGTCCAATGGTGGCAGGCACAGTGCCACCGGCAGCCCCCGCCCCGTCCTCCACACGCACCGAGTAGGGGTCAGGGCCTTCTCGAGCATAGATTTTGGGCAGGCCCGGGGCATCAGCCTCCTGCTTGATGTCACAGTAGTAGGGTGGCGCGGCTGGGGTGCAGCTGGTGGCAGGCTGGGCCAGGGCCACGGTGCCAGGGCCCGGGGGTCCAAGGGAGCGGGCGTCGAGCAGCTCCTGGCAGGACGCAGCGATGTCGGCCATCTGCAGCAACGAGGCAGCACTGAGCACCTCGTGGACGTTGGTTGCGTTGACCAGCAGCTTGGACGTGTAGATGAAGTTGAGGATCTGCTGCAGGCCACCGGGAGCCAGAGCCTCAAGGGACAGTTCCACCCGCTGCAGCTGCTTGTTCTGCGTGAAGAGTGAGTGGAAGAACTGGCTGTAGGCGGCCAGCACGCCCTTGTGCGCTGGGAAGACGCTGCGCTGGGGCACCAGCACTAGGTCCACGTCGCAGAGATCAGGCTGGAAGAGGCGCTGCTCATTCAAGCGGCCCATCAAGCAGGCAAAGTGCAGTGCCACGTCCTCCACCAGCGAGAACTCTGCCGCTGGTGAGTCGGTCGTCTTCTCAACCAGCAACTGGGGGCAGAGGGCACACATCAGGTCGGCCAGCCGCGCCTAGCACCCACCCTCCAGGAAGCAGCTCACCCACCACTCCTGCCTCCATGTTACACAAAAAGAGCCCAAGCTCAAGCAAGGACCCCCCGCAGAGCCACGTCGGCTGCCCCACAGAGCCTGAGCTCCGACCGTGAGACTCCTGGTTAGTTGGTTAACTTTTTGGGGCCTCTAAGCTCTTCCCTGTGAAATACCAAAAGTTATTCCAGAAGAGAAGGGGAAGAGAAGGAAAAAGGAAGGAAAAGGATGAAGGTGGCCAACTATCCAGGGGTGCCTGGGACCTCAGATGTGGGACTTTCGGCGCTAAAACCAAGGTCTTCCTGGGCAAACCAGGATTAGGCAGTCACCCAGAAGGGACACGGGCCTTCCCTTGGCGTTTCTGAGCTCTATGGGTTCCCTCCCCCACACTCACAGGTAAAGCTAAGCCTGCTGAACCCCAGCTACCTCAAGAACAGAAGTCAGGCTCACTCCCTCACTTCACCACTGAGGAAGCCTTACCTCACCAGCAGCAGGCCCCAAGGCCCAAGCCCAAGTGCTACGGAGATAGAAACTTTAGTGATAAAATCCAGGGCCTGCAATTTCTCTCCAGCCTGGTCCTGCTGCCCTGCTAAGGGGGAATGGTGAAAGCCAGCCAGCCCCTCATTACTCAGCCAATGCTTGGGCCAGGCCCTCCTCCTGCCTGTAGCCCCAGACCTGGCTGCCAGCCACTCCCCCTCACGAAGGCTTTCTGCAGAGTAGGAGAACACAATTGTGTTACCTCTCCGCCACACCTGGAGGCAGGAGGCCCCCAAGGCCTGCCCCAGACCCTTTCCCTCTTGGCCCCCAGGTAAGGTACAGCCCAGACCAACAGGCTCCAAGATGGCTCTGTCTTGGAGGTCACACCACCTGGGGTCTCTGATGCCTCAGGAAGGACCTCAAAGTTTGATGGGTCAGATCATTAAGCCCTTTGGCCAAATCCTGCACCTGTGAATTGCCCAGAATGGTGGCTACTTAGTCATTTCTGGATCCAGCACAGCAGCCCCAGAAGGTGGGCAGCACAGAAGGCAAGGCTGCCCAGTCCCTTGCATCGGTCCAGCACAGCAGGTGTCCAATTAATATCTGCTGACTACCTGCCTAGCTGGACTAAGCCCACAGGTTCCAGGTTCTGACCCTCCTCAGGCCCTGTCCGACCAGGAGTATCTTGCCCCACTGCCACAAAGCCATTAGCTCCTCTCCCCCAAGAAGCTCCCTGGAAGCCCTGGGATGAAACTCTGGCCCTGTCCACCCACAGTCCACTCCCACCGCCCATGCCAGCGCACATGCTAACAGGGCAAGCAGCAGATGGGCCTGGTGTAGTGCCTGTGCCCAACTTCTCAGTCACCTGAGTAAGGCCTCGGAATGAGCCTCAAGGAACCAGCAGGAACCCCTCACCCCCAGACCTGCCCTGGGTTCCCCTTCCACACCCAACATCCCAGGGCAGCACCTGCCCGTGCTCTCGCTCAGCCTGACAGGCCCCCAGCCACAGACACCATCTTCCTTAAGTTCTCCCACCATCACGCCTCTCCCACCTTCTCCCCCACTCTACCAAGGAGCCACCCATCTGCCCCTGTCTCAGGGCTACAGGCCCATCCAGTTCTGGCCAATCTAGCCCCTCCCATCTTTCCTCTGACTCATTCTGATTCATCTTCCGGGCCAAGCACTACTGCACAGATGGGGAAACCAAGGCTCAGAATGGGAGGACCCCACAGTGAGCTGCAGAACCCCTGATGCCCAGCTCTGCTGAGGTCCCTTCCCTCCCTGCCGGAATGGACACTACTCCATATAGCTAGATTTCTTGGCCTTTTAATGACGAAAAAAGCAGAAAGAGGCATCTGGGAAACCTCTTCCTAGGGGACCAGCTGTGTTTCCCAGACCCTGTCACTACTCAGCCCCCAACCCCACTTGCTAACTCCCCCCAGAGCCGTTGTCACCTGCAGGCCATTGAGGGCTCAGGGCACAACTTGGGCTGTAAGAGAGTCAATGAAGAGGCTCCAGGGGTCAGATACGGAGGGCGAAGCTATTTGTCAGTTAGGCTTGTTGGGGGTCTCACTCAGGCCACAGGGCCGCAGTGCATCCTGCTCCACTTCTGCGGAGTGCCCTCCAGGGCCAACTCGTCATAGGGAAAGGACACTGTAGGACTGGTCTCAGGGTCCAGGTGAAGGCTGGCCAGGGCCCTGTGATCTCAGTAAGGGAAAAGATGTTCCCAAGATGGTACCCCAGCCAAGTAGCACCATCCTTGGCCTTTGGAGGCCTGAGAACCTCACAGCCTGATGGGACTTCCTTGACAGGGCACACTGATGTTGCCCAAACACATAACTCAGCAGGGCAAAGCTGCCCCCTAGCCTGGCACCTCCCATGCAGGGCCCACCAGTTGTGTCCACCTTCCAGGCCAGATGTGCCAGTTCCCTGAAGCTGCAGATGGCCCTTCCCAGCTGGCTGTGCCAGCTGTAGCGGTGCACCCCACCCCAAGTCCAGGCCAGGCCAGAAGAGTTAAGATGCAGGACCAGAGGAGAGCCCTCAAATCCACTCCCCAAGGAAGGGGGGGTGAGGGGAAGAGGGAGGAGACCAGGTTTCAGGGACACCTGCTTAGGCTGCTCACCTGGTCACAACCTTCTAAATCCGAGGGTTACCTTGCCTCAGACCAGATGCCACAAGCTCTCCACCTGTCTCTGGGCCTCCCTTGGCACCCACTGATTCACCCAACCCCAACCCCAACCCCAGGCCAATCTTGCATCACTGAGCAGAAAGGGGCACAGGCTCATGACTTCCAGGCTCCTCCTTTTGGGAAAGGGGTGTCTATGTCAGCCTTCTGAGCTCCTGCCCCCACTCCTTCCCCAGAAAACGGGCCCAGAGAGGGCCAGGGCCGGCCCAAGGTCACACAGGAGTTTGGACCAGAGCTGCGGGCGTCTCCCCCCTCCCACCCCGCTCGGCCCGGGCGCCTCAATCCGAGGTAGGGCGGCTCCAGAGCTCACGTGGCCCAAGGCCCAGGCGGGAATCCGACCTTCCCCCCTCCCCATCACCCAGTCGGAGGGCGGCGCCGTCCCGGGCTCAGAGAAGCGCCCCCCTCTGCCGGTGCCTAGCAAGACCACAGCCTCTCGCGCCGGCGCCCCCACCCCAGGAATTTAACCCTCTTTCAGCCGAGGGCCGCGCCATAGCGCCGCATTCCCGGCCCAAGGGGACCTAGCGAGGGTCGGGGAGACAGGGAGAGGGGGTAGATTCTTCCAGCCCCTCCACCGCGAGCCGACGGGCGGTGCGCTCTGTAGGGCAGAGCGGGCAGGTGGGCGGATAAGAGGGGGGACAGGCAGGGCCTTGCGTACCATGGTGCCGTGGCGCTGGGGGCTCACAGGGCCCTGCGGGATCGCGCTGCCCCCGGCGGCCGGGCCCGGGCCGCTCCATGAAGCGCCGCGCTGGGGGCCGCCCCCGCGCAGGGGCCCGCGACCATGGCCCCCGGGGGCGCGGCCGGGCGGGCGGAGGCGCAGGGCCGCGGCGAGTCCAGCCGCCGAGCAGCTGCGGCCCCAGAGCCTCCGGCGCGGCGGGCGGGGGGCGCGGGGCGCCGATTGGAGCCCGCGCGTCAGCTGGGGCCGCCGTCTGGACGCTTAAAGGGCCAGGCCTCCCTGCGTGCCTGCGAGGGGCTCGGACACGCGTGGTGGGCGCCGTCCTGGTGCAGCCCTCTCTGCCTCGGGCCGCCAGGACACCCAGACAGTCGTCCCCGCAGCTCCCACCCTGGCGCTTGGACCCCGGCTTCACTCTCGCGCTTAGCCCCCTTTGCACCGGGAAGTTCGCCTGGAGTCTAACCTCTCTGCCCTCCAGCTGCGCCACATAGGCGGGGTCGGAGTAGGAGGCGGCCCTGAAATCGGGAAACTGGTCGTGCCTGGCCCCCAACCAGCTGCGCACAAGGTTTCCATCTGTTCTCCTGAGCGACCCAACGCTGAGGGGCCGAATCCCCCTCTGGCTTGGGCTGCTCTGATTTGAGGGTGAGTCTGGAATCTCCATCTAGCCCAACCCCCTACCTCTACTCCCGGGCAACCCAGGGCTCTCTGCCTGCAGGGCTTGGTGCTGGGGGACCCATACCTACCTAGTAGCCTCCTCTGGCACAGGACCGCCCAGGGCAGGAGCTGCAAGAACCTGGACCACAGCTGCCCCGGCCAAATCCTTTATGGTGACACGCCCAGAGAAGACAACGCTGGAGAAGTGAGGCCAGAGGCCCAGGCCCCACTGTGCCCCCCAACTGTCTGACCCAACTGCTGCTGAGTAGCCTCCCAGCGCCGGCTCTGCTGGGGAGATGCAGCCAGGCCTGCGGAATGCTGCTCTGGCATGGACACCAGTGGGGGCAGGGGGCTGGCTGTGCTGGCAGGAGAAACTGAGAAGGAACTGCCAGGCTGAGCAGGCAATAGGGTGGGGGACCATGGGGGTGCTGGACTCCGCAGGATCAGGTGGTGACTGGGCCACCACTGTGGGGTGGGGGTCTCTGGGGGCCTCTGATGCGGTCCATGCCATTCAGATGCCGTTCTGTGTCCCCACCCCCACCATACCCCAAGCTGACTGCTGCCCCATTTTTGGTCACTCACATGGCCTTCATCCTGGCGTACGACACAGCACCCGCCGCCCCCCCACCCTCCCCCGCACATGTGCGCACTTGTGCCTGCACACCAGCCCATGCCCAGCTGAACAGTTTCCTCTCGGTATGCCACCTTCCTCATGAATGAGCAGGTACTCTGGAGACTGCTCCCAGTGACTCAGTTCTGGGTGCCACGGAGAGAAACGGCAGAGGCCAAGATCGCAGCAGGCCACATCATATAGTCCGATGGGCCATCCCTGAATGTTGCAAGGATTTTCCCTGAGGCCAGGATGAAGAGGCCCTCAAGACAATGCCAGCCAACACCAGGGAGAGAACACATCAGGGGCAAAGATGGGAGTGACCAGAGAATGCCAAGGGGAAGGGGAGGATTACACACAGCCAGCTGAAGGATGAGGAGAGACCCTGCTGGCAAAAGAGATGGGAACAGACAAGGGGCACAGCTGGGGACGTACAGGTGGCCACTGCAAATAGGCTGCGCCTGAGTGGCCACAGAGAATGCCCAAATAGCTGGCTCAATTCTCGGGGGTCTCAGGCTTGAGGCCAGGTCACAGGAGCTTCCACACCTGCCCAGCCTGTCACCTCAAGACTGCCTTCTACCTCATCCTCCTACTCAGCCCACTTCCTCATCTGACTTCTTGGCCTGGGAGGTAGCGAGGGAGGGATTTATGTACCTGCTGGCTGGATCAGAACAGTGAGGCTCAGAGCAGGATAAATCACACAGCCACATACCAGCTCAGGAACCAGCGATAGGAGAGGCGAGGACCGCGGCCTCTTCCACAGGCAGGGTGGAGTGTGACTGAGAGAGCTGCACAGGACACTCCTGGGTCCACTTCCCAGTCAAGGCTTAGCAAGGGTGTGATGGCGTGAGCAAGCTTAGGGGTACAGCAGTCATACCAAAGAAGGGGGCTGGAGGTTGGGTAAGACAGGAGCGAAAGAGAGGCCAAGTCTCCCTGAAGATCCCAGTTTGCTTCTCTGACTTACAGCCCATCCACTGGGGGAGCCCCAGGGCAGAGCTCTGTGAGGTTGACCCTTGGATCCCACTAGACTCCACAGGAAGGAGCTATTTGAAGAACTCAGTTTGGTGGGTTCAAATGGGGCTGCATGGAGCTAAAGGATGTAAGTGAACGCAACTAGTGCAAGGAGAAGAAGGTACTCCAGGTAAAAAATGGCACCCACAAAGACCAGGCAGCAGGAGACAGCTCAGCATCTGGAACTGGAGGTGATTTGATGTGGCATCAAGCTGTGTAGCTGCTGTAGCCAAGATGGGGGAAGGAGGGAACGCAGAGTGGGCAGTGCCAGAAAATACAAGCCAGCAAGCATGGGGTCAGCAGGGCGGCAGGGAAGTTCAAACTACCGACTAGATGCTGCCCAGGACCCTGCAGGGTAGGGGAGCATAGACCTCTGGGTGCGGGTTTGGAGGGGTGTTGCTTCTGTCTCCTGCCTCCCGGAGCTTGGCACACTAACAGCCTGCAGCTGCAGGGGCAGAGCTGGGGGTGGGGGGGAAGGGTGGTTAATGCAAACCAGCAGGTTGCCCAGTCTTCCCCCTCTCCACCGCCCCCCCCCCAACTCCCCACCCTGCACACGTCATGGCCTTGGCATTTGAGGCCTCCCTGGCAGCTTCCAGGATCCTCTCCCACCCTGTTGGTTCAAGGGACTGGGCCTCATTAGTGACTGAGCCTGGCCCTCCACATGAAGCTTGCAGGACTCTTGCCCTCCTCCTGGAGGCAAGCCCAGGGGCCAGCGCCCCAGCCACTTTGATGTATGCTGGGCTGTAAGAATTTCTTCCAAGGGCCTCCCTTGTGGCGCAACAGGTTAAGCTCAACACTATGAAGCTATCCATGGCCACTGCAGCACGAGTTCAATACCCGGCCAGGGAGATTCCCACATGGCGCAGCAGACCTCTCCTGCCTCGCCCGCTGCTCCCCTCAGCAGTGTACTTCAGTAGATCTGCCTGTTCTGCTCCCTACTCTGTCTCTGGTAAATCCCCTCACCATCCCCCGGCCCACACCTCTGGCCTATACCCCAGTTCCTGTATGCATAAATAAATCTTTAAAAAAAAAAATTCTTCCAAACCAGTTGTAGGAGGGAGAATTCCTAGAATCCTAGTTTTTCAGATGAAACTTAATTATAAAGAATTTCTCCAGTTACTCAACTAGGAGCAGCAGGGCAGAACTTGAACCTGGGTGGTTTGGCTCTGGCCCCAAATCCTTTGTACCACAGAACATTTGTTCAGAGGTCTTTCCTTTAAAATCAAATGTGGGAAGCACTGAACTTGGTGGGACACTCTTTAGAATTTCTCTGAGAACCTGGCCTAGTAGAGATTTTAGTTGCAGGAGGCCCTGGATGCTCTAGGGCTGAAGTGCCAACGGAAGCCCTATACTCCCTTGGCCCTGTGGCAAGGCAGATCTCCACGCTGGTCCTCATGTCTGGGCTACCATATTAACACCCTCTCTTGGGCTTACGAAAGGACTGTGTGCCTCTCAGTACAGATGAACAGTGAGAGTTCCAGGGTTAGGTTTCCAGATGCTGACTGCAGGTGGCTCAGGTCACTCCTTTTTACTACAATGTCCTCAGGACTCTAGGCCGGTTGAAGAGATAAACCGTCCCCAGGCTAGCTTGGGTCAGGCAGGCTGTGGAACCCAGCTCAGTCTGTAGAGCTGGGGCTTGATGGGCCATAGTGAGTGAAGAGCCTGGGGCTCTCCGCCAGGCAGAAGCTTTTGTCCCAAGCTTGGTCCCACTGGAGACCTTTGATTCACAGGGAGGAGGGAAGGCAAGGCCAAGTGAACACTTAACTTTACTTTCTCCCAAAACTTCCCCCTAAACCAGACCATCAAAGCCTGCAGGCACCTTTGCCTGCATGTGCTTGTGGCCAGGCTGGCTCTTGCCGCGCACTCATCAGGCACTGACTGGTGCTGCACAGGCTGTCCAGAGGCCGGCAGGTACAGGCTTCCTGGAGAGGACTTGGCTCTTCCCTGAGATACCCCTCAACCCCTTCAGAGCATTAAAGAACTCCTGACAGCAGGAGTTCTCTCAGCACTCTCCCAGCTTTCTACCCAAGCCACGCAGAGCTCTTCCCCACCCCTCACTGGGCACCAGACAGTGGATTTCCTTTTCTGAAATCAGCAGTCTGAGCCCAAGATCCTCAACTTGCGACATGGCTTCCAGGCCCCTCTTGCAGTCAGTTTGCACGACCAGCATGCAAGGATTCTCTTTACTTCTACAGCCTGCTCCTTTCCAGTGATGCCCAGCCAGCACGCAAAGGTGCTTGGGAGACAGGCATTTTCTTTGAATTCTCCTAGCTATTAAGTGCCATGCTAATTCATAGGAACAGTCTGACCAAAGCCTTTGACAGTTCTACCCAAATGGTGCCCAGCTGATGATTACTATGAGAATGTGAATGAAGAACCTGGAGTTCCATGAAAAATAAGCCCTACAGGTGTTCAGGGATTCCCCTACAGCAAACTGACTCTAAAATTTTCTATAACTTAAAGCAATGCCTCCAAATTTGACTATTTTCAAGAACTGCTGAACTTTGGGGTCCACTATTAATTCAATTTTGAAAGCTGGGTATCTGCAACACAAGTCTTGCAGGAAGATGTATTCACTTAAAAAAATACTAATTCCGGGCCTCCCCGGTGGCGCAGCGGTTAAGCGTTGCGCTGTGGAGCTGTCGGCAGCGGCGACGCGAGTTCGACGCCCGGCCGGGGAGAATCCCACATGGCATGGCAGACCTCTCCTGCCTTGCCCGCTGCTCCCCTCAGCAGTGTATTTCTGATCTGCCTGTTCTGCTGCCCACTCTGTCTCTGGTGAACCCTCTCGCCGCCCCACGCCTCTGGCCTGTACCCCAGCTTGTATGTATAAATAAAAAATAAATCTTTAAAAAAAAAAATACTAATTCCTTTGAGTTTTGAGGAGAAAAAGGTTAACTGTACTTGCCCTATGAATTCTCATGTGGATGCTAAAAATAAAACCATGAACGTTTTCTCCAGGTGAGTCCCGGGGAGCGCTGTCAGCGAGGACACGTGGAGGCTGTCGGTGGGCCGGCAGGTAATTGTGCTTTCCCTATGCATCAGCTCAGTCGGGAGGGAACGTGTCCCTCCTCAGCAAAGACATCTGCTGGCAGGTCACCGCAGCTACATCAAAGCCTGGAGGAATCTGACGTTTGCTGGGAAGGAAGACCAAGAGCCATCTGTGCTTCTCTGGGTAGCTGAACTCACGGCCCAGAGTCCTCCCTAGCTCCGTGGCATGCTAACAGCCAACCCTCAGCTAGAAGGAAAAAGCTGCAGAAAGATGAAATCTTTCTGGCTGGGTCAGCAAAGTCTCAATGTTTTCTTTTCCATTTCAGAAAGACTACTAAGTCTGGATGAGAACAAGAAGATGAAACATGAACAGACTCAGCTTAGACTAACCATATATTTTAATTTCTACAAGGTCCCCCTTTTAAGTTTTAGGGAAATTTAAATGTAGTGTATACAAATTAGACATTGCCAATATGTACAAAAATGTTTCTACAGTTTTTGAACAATACCAGATATATATTGTTTCATTGCAGTAAACAGGACATTACAAAAACAGTCCAATAATGCATTTCTAAGAAGCACAATACACAACATAATTCAGTTTTATTAAAAATACCTTAAAATACAGAACAATCCCCTTTAGGAAGAAAAACTGTTTCTGTAGTTCATTCAGTAAACACACAAATTGAATGCTGCAGCTGAGGGCTCTTCTTTTCCATGGAGAGAGAAATGAGGTTTCTAGAGCCCCTTTTTTCAGGGAAAAATTCCACCCACAGTTGAATGGACAAGGTTTTTGTGAGCAGTAGGCAGAACTCTGAAATGCTTCTCCCATTCCATGCCCCGACCCCAGGAGCCAGGCTACCGTGCATGTGCTGATGTTGTATTCATGGCACAGGTAAGCTAAAATGGGGAGAATGTCTCAGTGGCCATGCTCCAGTCACATAGGCCCGTATAAGAGAGGAGGAAGGCAGCGAGATGGGAAGCAAGACGACGACGCGACGGGCCACTGTGGCTTGAGAGGAAGGACGGCACCCCGGCGGCGACGTGAGCGGCCCTAAGGAGCTGCGAGGCCGCGGGCTGGCAGCCAGCAGACTGAATTCTGCCAATAATCTGAATGAACCTGGAAGCAGAGTCCTCCCCAGAGCGTCCATAAAGGAATGCTGCCCTGCTGACCCTTGACTTCAGCCTTGTGAGGAGCCTGGGCAGAGAACCCAGCCACATCTTGCTGGGCTCGTGAGCTACAGAGCTGTGAGCAAGGAAGTAGGTGTTAAGCTTCTAAGCTTGGGGTGATTTGCTACACAGCAACAGAAAACTACTACACTGCCCAAGGGTAACTATTCTTAATTAATTTGGCAGTTTCTGTTTGGGTTCTCTTTTCTTTTTCCCCGAGTATTACTAAAGCAATATTCTCCTTTGCAGGCAACTTTTGAAAACACTTCATACGAATCACACATTGTTTTACATTCGCTGACAAGTGTGTTTGATTTAAACCCACTATTCTAATGTACTCCTGCCTGTCAACTTGGCAAACAAGTGCATAATCCTGTTTATGAACCTTCTATGGGTGATGGTTATAATATCCCCCAAAGTCACCCCTTCATCCATCAAGGGCTGTCAGAGCCCTCAAAATGAGGGTTCTTTCCTACTTCCCAGGCAAGGCCTGAGGTAGGATGGCACAGAGTTCTACATCAAGCATCCAATATGAGTTTCTTCTGCATAACTGGTTTCGACTGGCACTAAGGTGATTAAGTACACTTGGGGGAAACAACAAATTAAAGATTAAAAAAAAAAACCCACGCCAGTTTTTACAGATCAAATCATTTTTGGAGGAACCACCCCAAACTGAAAATGTGTAGTTTATGTTGTTTGTTATCCTGGTTTACTCCCTGGCCAAGCTTTACTGAGTGAGTGTGGGTCACAACGGAAACAGGAACGTGCTGGTGCTCAGAACAGTTCAACTGCTTTGTGGTAGCTCTCTTACTTAGAAGATTCAGAAAAAAGCCCTGTGAACTGTCTCCAGGATGGTGGCAGTTAGAATTTGGTGTTACTTTTAAAGTCCACTCTTCAATCCACTCGTTCAGAGGCACACACATCACCTGTGGGCAGCACACCTGAGTGGCTATTATGCCAATCCTGCCTGCTTGGGGGGACCCCCTAGTCCCTACCTGTGCTTGCAAGAAACCCTCCAGATATTCAAAGTGATTACAGCCCAGAAGGAACCATGTTTGATGCTAGTAAATAAAGAAAAAAATAATTCATTTCTCCCTCCCATGAGACTGTAATGTATAGTAGATAAGAACAATGCTTAAGAGGGCACCAAAAAGTGCCAAGCACCAAAGCATGAGCTGGAATACAATTGTTTTTTACAATCGAAACTTCTGAGCTTATTTATTAAAAAGCACATAAAACATCAGGTCCTTCGAGACAGTGCAGCTATTTGTAGTTAAGGCTGGTTTAACTCAGACAGTGGGTGATATGGTGACAACTGTCCTGATCCTCTGAGACAACAAGTAAGGAATGAATTAAGAACCCCAGAGCCACTGCCTTAGACTCCTGGCTACCAGCAGTAACAATTCTGGGCAGTTACGGGTTTTTGGAGCATGGATGTATAAGACTCTGTAAATGGTATATATAAACATTTGCTACCCTTACTGATTCTCCTTCACGATTCGGTATTTGGCAGCATATGTGCTAAAACCTGAATAACAAATCAAGAAGAACTGTATTCTAGAGAATACATGAGATGGGAAAAATAGTGTATCTAAAATAATATTGCAAATTAAATTTCATGATTTCTTGATTCAAGAAAATAAAATTAATTTCCATAGTTGGCTATTGTAGAATATGGCATAAAAATATTTGAGACAACTGTATTTTAAATTCTGCACAGTAAATGAACAGGTAACAAGAAGTATCTATCTTTGAAATTCATCTCTAATACTGAAATAGAACAGACTGCCATTAAGTTTCTTAAACTTTTAAGTTACCAGATATTTACAATTAAGATATAATTTGTATCAAAAAAAGCGACATTTCAACTGTATCTGCTGCTTTCACTGGGGCTCCGGTGATGAGAGTAACTTCGGTCACTTTCACTGTCAGAGCCATAAGATCTACAACTCCTGTATATTAAAAAAAGCACATAAAACAGGTTTTTAGAGACAGTACAGGCATTTACAGTTAAGTCTGAAGCAAAGCAAAAAACAAATACATAAAACCATTTTAAAATGTCAACCCTCTGAATTGTTCACATAACTTCTTTTTTGATGTAAGTGGCTTCAAAGCAATACTGATTTGGCACAGCGGTCGGAGGACGAGTGGGCTCCTGACTGTGGCAACACAGTGAACTTTGCAAAGATGTTTTCAGTGATAAGTGGTAGGTAGTAATATCAAGGTTAAGATAAAACAAACATCGTATCTTGGGTAATTACTTGAAATTCACTAAGAATAATTTTCCACATTAACATGAACATCAATAATTAGACTGAGGAATTAAGCAGACTGAGGAAGGTGCATGAAAAAAGTTTCATTCAAGATACGGAAAGACATGGAAATTAAAATGGGGGCTCACTAAGAGGTGAAGGTGAGGGGTCGAAAGGAACACTGGGATAATAGCCAGAGGACCTGGCTATGGTCATCACTCAGTTAATTTGAAGAATATTTACTGAGTCAATCACTTTGCTAGATGTTAGTGGCGAAACAAAAATAGATCAAATATAGTTCCTTGGGGGTCCTGGATGATATAAAATGGGTAAGACAAATAAGTTCGGGGCAGCAAGGTCCTGGAATGGGCAAAGACTTGCTTAGAGGCACACAAATTGGGGCAGGGGTGTTGTGCCTCAAATTTAGCAGTGAGAGAGGACTTCCCAGAGGTGATGGGTACAGAAGACCTGTAGGGTAGGGGGGCATTTCAAGAGGCAGGAGGTGAGATGATGTGTTTCTAGTTAGAAGAAAGGTTCTAGCAAATTCAGTGAGGGAGGATAGATAAGTTTCACCTGGAATTGGTGGTAGAGAGGACTGTGTACTAAGAAGTCTAGACCTGCCCCTGAAGGCAGTGGAGAGTCCTTGAAAAGTTTCAAACAAGAGATCACACCAGTATTCTGCAAGGACCATTGTAGTTGTGATGGATGCAAGGTAAGACTGGAAGCCACCAGAGAAGGGACATTATAAAAAGTCACCAATAAATACTCTGCAATAGTAGCCAAAATGTTATAAAATACAATCTCTATAATACACAAAAAATGTTTACCAAATAATGAGAAGACAGAAGTCAATCGGCTGCTGAGTAATTGACATCTTATTATAATTTACATTTTTTATTTAAAAAATTGACAAACTGGCTGTTCCCATTTCTAGCAACTAACCTATTTAAAGGCTTTATTTCTTTATTCCTTGAAATGTCTGTCCAAGGACATACATAAAAATCCATTTTAGATTTAAACAATAACCCAAAAACATTATCTGGCAACTCCTAACACAAAGGCTACTCTTAGTAGCTGCCCATGGGTTGCTGAAATTCAAGAAAAGAAGCATCTCTGTCCTCAGGTGATTGTGTGTTCTCGCTTCCAGTCTACCACCTGGCATGCCAAGTGCCCAGAGTAACCTGCAGTGCTCGGAAGGGGAGAGACCCACCTGGATCGCCTATTATAACTTCTGCCTCGGTGGTAACTGTCACTCCTCTGGCTCCTACTTCGACTCCGACTCCTGCTGTAGTAACTATCATACGTGTAGGACCTGCTTGAACAGCAACAACAAACACTGATTTTCCCATTCAAACATTCATATATTACATTTCTTTTTAGGATCTCAAGAGTATTCTAGCTTAGAGCACAAGCATTATATGATAACTTGACACATTTGCACAGTAAGTAGTGGAAAACATTTCACAACTGCCCAAAATCAGACTTGGCATATTAAGCAGAAAACTGGTAATTTATTTTTTGCATTGAAAAATGCCATAAAATAAACACTGAGTAGTATGAATCAGGTTGATCTTATTAGGGCATTATATTAAATAAACACCTGCTATTATAATTTGGCATCGAGTGTCACTTATGGCACTGGAGTACAGTGGGCCAAAAAGTATAGGAAAGACCTCATTTAGAAAGGGTTTGATTTCAAGAGATAAGTACATCCCTTTAAATTATTCAATAAAATACAACACTTTTTAAAGGGGAATTAATGAAGGGTTTTATAAATAAAGGCCTTTGTCACCCCCTCAAGTGGCTATGAGGTGTTAATTCTACCCCCACAAGTGGTTACCCAACCTCTGTCCATACCTGGATCGACTGTGGAGATCATAAGAGCTGCTCCTGGATCTGCTCCTACTGGATGTCCTAACAGAAACCACATGAGGAGTCATCGCCTTGTGGATCAGGGCAGGACTGGTTATATCACAAATCTAGGGATTTATTTGCCCATCAAGGAGAAGGCACAATGAAATCTATCAACTATAGTTACCTTCTTTTCTTTTCTTTTTTTTTTTCTTTTTTTTCTTTTTTTTTTAATACAAGCTGGGGTACAGGCCAGAGGCGTGGGGCGGCGAGAGGGTTCACCAGAGACAGAGTGGGGAGCAGAACAGGCAGATCAGAAATACACTGCTGAGGGGAGCAGCGGGCGAGGCAGGAGAGGTCTGCCGCGCCATGTGGGAATCTCCCCGGCTGGGCGTCAAACTCGCACAGCACTGCCGACAGCTCCACAACGCAGTGCGCAACCGCTGCGCCACCAGGGAGGCCCTAGTTACCTTATTTTCATACCAAAACACACATGCACACGTGCGTGCGTGTGTATCAGAACATGTTTGATTTCATAAGAAAAAAATATGCTTTATGCAATTCTGCAGGAGGTGCACAAAAAGAAAACAGGGGAGGCTCTAACTGGACGGGAGGGGAAGGTCTGCACAGGCAGGACACTCAGACACGAAATGAAGCTGCAGCACTAGGAAACACCTGAGAGGCAGAAGAGGGGAGGAAGATGGAAGAAACAGAAACCAGGGTTCTCCTCCTTTGGTCCCCCTTCCCAGCAATCCTCCTATCTCGATCTCTAACCCAAGTCAAGGGGCGACCACAGAGGGGCACTTAGGTTAAGGAACATGCCGTGGGGTGAAGTAAGGGAGGGAAGGTAGTGGTTAGAGCATCTCTTAAATATTTCTACTCCTCTTTCCTCACTCTGATTAGATCCCAGCCTGAGAACAGCTAATAAGAAGCCAATAGTTTTTTTCAGAGAAAGGGTCGGATGAGAAAAGGGGCCAGTCTAGCTTTTTGCAGTGACAAGACTCTTCTCAACAGCTGCCCCACTCCACCTGTGCAGGCCTTAAGCAGTAGGCAGGGCACAGTCCCACACTCACCTGTGACTTTTGTAGCTGCGGTAGGAACTACTCCGGCTTCTTGTGCGCCCTCTGCTGTACCACCCTCTGCTCCGACTCCTAGAGTAGCTTCTGGATCTAAATTAAAAGTGGAAAAATGTAATTATATTAATTAACAGTGTTGTTAAAATTAATTGCTGGTAGGAAGGAAGGGGAAAACACAACAAAATGAGAGGTTTTTGGAAAAGTCTCACGAAGTCCTCACAGTGCATGTGACAATGACAGCTAATGAGGCTTTAAATGGAATAGAATGAAATCAGAAAAACAGAAAAGGCCAGCACAGGTATGTTCACAAGAACCCTATCTGTTGTAACAAATGAGGAAATAATGTAAATCTCCATTAACAGTAGATGGAGTTAAAAAGAAAATCAAAGCAGATACATACTAAAATATTCTTAAGTAGGAAACTGAACTAGAGAGATAGCTTTGGAACATAATGCTGAATGAAGAAGGCAAACGTAGGACAGCTATACAAAAGAAAGGATTTTGTGTGAAATATACAAAACTAATCATAATACAAATAGAAACATCTGTAGTAGAATTTAAAAGAACAAACAACTGTAACAAAGGTTTAGAACAACATTTAACTCTAGGAGAGAAAAAAGTAGGGTGGTATTGGGTAGGGCTAGATCAGGCAAATCAAGGCTCTATTTTTTAAGCTAGATGACAGGTACTCAAGTGAGTTTATCTGTTATTTTTCATATCTTAACCATTTATTTTTCTATCTATTTGATATAACAAACACAAAGCTTAAGGAACACAACTTGGCCTTTCTGTATTCACTGGCTCCCAACTCTTCTCCTCCAACGTTATTACTGTTGTTCTAGCCCCACCTATAAACCACTTACGTAATGTTTCTGTAAGTTTTATTCAGTATGGACTTGTGTTTTGGAGGGCATGACCTGCTTCCAGTTTTTATTATAAGAGATTGAATACATTATGTCCTAACAAAATTCTAGTCATTTTTCTCAAGAAACAATTGTAGAGCAGAACCTGTGAGGTTGACTGAAAGATGAGTTAAGACTCAATCCCTGACTCTCAAATAATGAGTTCAGTTTAATACAGGACAAGGCCCAGGCAGGTAGCCAAAACAGGGAGGCAGAGTTTAGCTATGTTAGTCTACCCATTAGCTCTGCTGCCAACTCTGTAGCCTTTCTATGTCTCACAGTCTTCATTTATAAAATGACATGCCACCCACTCCAAAAGCAGTGGTAGTAGGAAGGTGAATGAGCGGCCAGCGTTACCATCTGCTCAGTGCTGGAGTAAATGGTAAGGCAGATGTTGAGCAGGCAGGAGGCTGGAGTAGCTCAACAGGCAACTGCACTAGGAATATAACCCGGAGAGAAGAGGCCAGGACTCACGAACTCTCTGGTTGTGCTGGAAGTCAGGGCAGAAGGAGAAAGAAGAGGAGGCCAAAACAAGCATAGTATGGGCTGAGAGGGATGAAGAAAGCTACCAAAGGGCTTCCAGAAGGTGAGGACTGAAATCATGCCATGGCACTGGTCATGTGTTAAGTACCTGAGAATCTTAGTCAGTTTAGTGAGAGGGAGAAGCACAGAAGGCACACTGCAAGCAAGTAACTGAGGAGTAACAGGAACGAACAGTCATTAACATGGCTAGTGCTGGTTCCTATTTTTAAAGACACCTTGGTAAGTAAAGGGGAAAAAAGAGCCTGATAGCTATAAAGGAAAAAAAAAAAAAGATTCTTACTGTATTTTAAGTTCAAATGATGAAAACGAAGTACAACATACTAAGGGATATGACGTTAAATCATGAAATATTTACAAGAAAAGTATACAAATCATTATTCCAACCATCACCAATTAAAAATTCTCATGTTCTACACCAATCTAGTCTATGATGATAAACGTTAATACAACTTGAACCAAAAAATACAAAATTTAAAGCTGATTATTTTTACCCTTTCTCCCACTTACTACAGGTCGCGCCTTGGGCAGTTCTGGCTCCCACCTTCCACATGCGTAAATGGCGGGTAAGGGCCAAGTCCCCTATAATTTGTAACTTCAGGACCCCTGCTAAGGCATCACCAACAGGCAGGAAGGCAGCCTCACACTGTTAAAGATGAACTTGTCACCTATCGTGGGGCCTCATTTCTACTACCAGAGGGCTTGAGTTGATAGCTACTTTTGTCACACTGAGTCCAAATTTCTTCCCCTGAAATCACTCCCATTTATCCTCAATCTGCTCTCTGAGTCACATAGCACAAGACTTCTCTTTATTCCTTCCAGATATTTGGAAACAGTGATCTGGTCCCAATTCTGATGTTCTTCCAGGCTAAACTCTTTTGACAGATCCTCCCTGGGAAGAAAAAAAGGAAAGAATACTATTGCTCACCGATAAGATGATGTGGAACTTCGTGATCGACTTCTTGAGTGACTATAGGAGACAGACCTTGTTCTGTGTCTTGATTTGGTTTCAGATTTACTTCGAGATCTGCTTGGACTCCTGGACTGACTATCACCATCCCGACTAGGTGTCTGTTCATCACTTGAACTCTCCTGATTTCTCGGTCTCCGGTTTAAGCGTGCTGTCTTTCTTACTTCATCAAAGAGAGACCCAGGCCGAACTTTATTTTTGCTTTTAATTTCTATTCTCAAGCCTTGTGGCTTTATTTCAGGCACAGTGGTCAATGTTTTAACTTCCACAGCACTGGACGTGGTAGCAGTTGGTGCTGCCAGGTTTCCTACGCCTTGTAGGGGTTTCCACTTATTATCCATGAGGCCGACCTGACTCTTTTCAGTCACCTCCCTCTTCGTGGTGCTTTCTACAGCACTGCTGTCCTGTTTCCCTACTTCCCCCGCTGTTCTGCTTTCAGACATACTGCCTTCCTGTTTTAGTGCCTCTGTCTCAGGGTATTCCCTTTGCTTGTCCTGCTTTAGAACAATGCTTGTATCTGTGGTGTCAAGCCTTGAGTTTCCCAGAGGAGAAGTCCCTTCTACTTTTGCTGGGGAGCTCCTGTCAGGAGTGCAAATCTCCATGTTGTCATCTGTTTGAAGCACGTCCTCCACTCTGCTTGGGACACTTTCTTCAATAAGCTGAACGTCTGGGGGCGAACTGACTACATCTTCCTTAGTATTTACGGTTCTGGGAGAAGTGCTGAGTTTCCTATCATCTTTAGTATGCTGATCAGTATCTGATGAAATTGTCTTATTAGGTTTAGTTGGAAGGTTGCCATCTTCACAGGGTTTCTCAGTTTTGGAAATATTTTCTTTAATGGTTTCAGTGTTTTCAAAAACTTGTTTTTTCTCTTTTGACTGCTGAGTAACTTGCTTTTCATTATTAACCTCCTCCTCCTCCTCGTCACCAAATTCTAGTGGAGGCTGCCAGTGGAATGCTTGTTTTCGTTTTGGAGCTTTGTGCTTTTTGTCTTTTTTCCCTTTCAATTTCTCTTTCACTTTTTTGCTATGTTCTCTTTTAAGATTTTCCCTTGAAACGTGTTTGTGCCTCTGCTGCTTTTCTCTCTTATTTTCTGAATTTGAATAGGAACCTTCGGAATCAGAGGTTGATGATTGCTGTTTGCTTGATTTCCAAGTACCATTACCATCAGGCAAAGAAGCATTTGCTGAAGACTTCACTGTGGTTTTGCCTTTGATGTGAATTTCACCAAACTCTGATTCAGAATCTGATGTGGCCTCACCTTCCTCCTTATCAGAAGATTGCCGGGAATTAGTTTTACTGTTCTTCATTACATCTCGTTCTGAATTTGACTCTGAGTCCCATTTACTCCCAGCATAATTCTTTCTTTTGGGCTTACTGGCATTTCTAAAGTGATCAGAAAGATTCTCTTTCAAAGTTCTCTTTTTTGAACATGAGCATTCCCGTTCAGGCTTGGGTTTCTCTTCATCTCTGTTTTTCTCTTGTTTATTATTTATTTCCATTGGAACCTGCTTCTCTTTTTCCTGGGTAGACTGTGTAACCTGAACGCTTGACTGTTCACTGTCTGAAGAATAATCTAAAGATGACCTGCTTTCACTATACTTTCTCTGACATGAGGACTTGTTTCTGCCTTTGACATATTTATTGCCGAGTGTCTTCTCAGAGCTGCTGCTGTGCCTTTTTTTTGAAGTGTTATTTTTTTTCCCACTGGATCTAAATTTTCTCTTGGCTCTTCTTCCATTATCACTGCTATCAGAGGAGTATGAAGATGATCTACTACTCTGTGAATGATCGCTGTACTTATTTCGTGAATGAGACCTAGATGAGGGAGATCTAGACCTTGAATGTGAACTAGCTAGACTTCGAGACCTTGTGTATGACCTGGAATAAGATCTACTCCTAGAAGATCTGCTCCGTGACCTTGGTGAACTCTCTGAACTTCTATCACTGTACTTTGAATAAGCACTCCGATCACTTTCTGAATTTTTTTCTCTTTTATGGTAGGTTGATGAACTACCGATCTCTTTAATATTTGTTAAACTGTAAGTGCTTTGGATGGGCAGCAAATGGTTTGTTTTAGCTTTCATTTCTTGAATTCGCTCATAAGAGGGTTTCCAGGGCTTCTGTCCAGGCTTCCACCTTGAAGGAGGGGGACTGTCACTCAGTGGTATCACAGGAATATTTTCGGCCACCACTGGCTGTACCACAACATTTTCATTTTTTGGCACAGTTGCTCTTAAAGGTTCGGCTTTAACTGGTTTATTTTCATTTAACTGAGAGGCTGTCCTTCTTGGTGACTTTGAAGCTGTCCTTTGGTGCCCTGACTTGGAACTAGATCTGGACTTTGATTTACTACGAGAACGTGATGAAGATTTTGATGGAGTCCTTGATCTTGAGCTTCCTCTAGAATAAGACTGTGAGTGAGATTTCGACCTGTACGAGTCTCTGCTAGAATGGGTTGAAGAGCTCTGGTCATCCTTATCAGATTTAGACCAATCCCTCTTTGATGAATGATGAGATGATAACGAGGAAGAACGAGATTTCCTTTCTCTATCACAAGAAGATTTCATTCTTCGGGTGGAAGATTTTGAGGATTCCATGTCAGATGGTACAACAATCCTTCTCTTCTTAGTCTGTTTGTGTCTTCTGCAATGTTTCTGTTTTTTAGCTTTCTTTTTATGCTTAACTTTTTTCTCTTTTCTACGTTTTTTATGACGGCCATCAGAGTGTTTTGCTGTACTAAGATCGGAGTAATATCCATTATAGGACCATGATCTGGACCTCTGGGACAAGCTTCTTTCATCCCATCGGCTTGAGCAAGGGTCACTTAACCTATAGAAAAGAACATAATAATATGCATGCAGTTACATATAAGCATGTTTTCTATGCCTTAAAATCACAACATATCTATTGTCAACGCAAATGTATCAATGAACCTAGTTAACAACAGAGTATTGAGTCCATCGACACTATAAGCACATGTAGGAAAAATAAATCAAAGACTGATAGGCCTGGTCTTGACCTTATAATTTCACAGAAATATAATGACAACTACTAACAGATTCACTTGCAAAGGACTTTTTAAAAACTAAGCAAAGAATTCCAAATTTGATACTAAATGGTTTTGAAATCTAAACTAATCATAAGAGCATTGTTGACATAACAATTCCTGGTTGTGATTTGCTCGTAGCCCTCTGTGCCTCCAGGTAGTTTTTGAGGGAGTCAAATCAAATTCCCAAAGAATTCTGTTGATTCTCTGCAGATATGGGTTACTTGAACTTTAAGAGAAGCCTCTTTTCCTGAAGAAGTTAGCATAACTACCAATTTAACTTACTCTCACAGAGGTAATAAAAACTTTCAAAGTTTTAGTTAAACCACCTATTATAGAAATTATACATGAATATTACAGGAAAAGTACAAGGAAAAAAAAGTATAAGAGAATAGACATAGGCATTACAATCTTAGTGGTAATGTCAGGGCTCAAAATCCAGAATTCTTAGAACCACTGTTTCTAAATCACTTCCACACAACAGATGCACACCTCTTCCAATTTGAAACCATACTGCTGGACACCCAGATAAAAAACAATTCTACCATGAATAATTATACATACACCAATGTGTGTGTGTATATATATATCTATACACACACACACACACACACACACACACACACACACACACACTGGTGTATTTTTCACTAACTATTCTGGGATCAGTTCATATCTAAAATAGAGGGTCCAGGGCCTCCCCGGTGGCGCAGCAGTTAAGTGCTGCGCTGTGGAGCTGTCGGCAGTGGCGACGCGAGTTCGACGCCCGGCCGGGGAGAATCCCACATGGTGTGGCAGACCTCTCCTGCCTCGCCCGCTGCTCCCCTCAGCAGTGTATTTCTGATCTGCCTGTTCTGCTACCCGCTCTGTCTCTGGTGAACCCTCTCGCCGCCCCACAGCTCTGGCTTGTAGCCCAGCTTGTATGTATAAAAAAAAATAAATAAATAAATAAAATAAAATAGAGGGTCCAATGTGGATGTCAATGAGAATTAAGATATGTGTACATTTCTGAAAAACAAACAGTCCCTGGGGTTGTTAATGCCTACTCTGGACACAGGTTTTCCAATCATTTATCAGTCACTAAAAGAAATGGCCAGGAAAGAATCTGTTGTATAAGTAGACTTCTGGTTATTACTAAAATTGAAGAAGAAATCTTTAAGAAATTTCGTGGGTTTATAGTCTTCTGAGGGATAGAGTGTTTTAACTCAAAGTTCTTACTTATCTCCTTTACTCCATTTTTCTCCACTAGGTGGCCTGTATGCTCGTAATCTCTGCATTTCCTCTTTCCAGTGAGGAGGAGTTTCACTGCTATCATCATCATCTGATTCAGAACAGGATCTTGATCTTGGAGGTGTGTGATAGCGCTTTAAAACCAAAGGAATAACTAATTTTAAAATGCCTCTCATTTACAGTCTGCTAAAGCACAAAGCTAGGTATAAGACCCAATCTCAAACCCCATTCAAAGGCAACAATGACTGAAATATAGAAGGATATATGAAGTTATTTTGAGCATACGGGACTAAAAGAGAGGGGAAAGACTAAGATTCACCTGTAGCAACACATGGAAATTCCCTCCGCGTTATAATGGTTACATTTATTAGTCTACATTAGTGAACATCCTAAGTTCTCAACCCACTAAAGTTCATTTCACAATTTCATTTCAAACACAGCAATAAACTTAGGAGTAGCAGTACCATCTCACACAATTGGCTCTTTGAACAGAGTTTGAACTAAACCTAAAATCAGAGCTAGAGTTTTACTTATAAATAAGACATTTCAATGCTTAGAATAGTTTTTAAATTGAGGTTTACAGCACATTTTGTGTCTTAGAGGCATAAGATCCCCCCACCGCCAAACACCCACAGTCCTCCACCACAGTACAGTCCACTGTGCCCCTCCTCACGTTGTCATCTCCCCTCCCTAAATAAGTGGTTTTTAAAGAGAAAAGTCTTAACACATACAATTGTGCCCCTTCCTTTAATCTTCCGTCCTGACTTTGATACAGATGGTTTTTGATCACTTAGAACAGGTGTAACATCAGGAATCTTCCTGAAAAGAAGAGTGAAATTAAAAATAAGCAAATGCTGGACAGTTTTCTCAATGTTTAAATGCAGAATTTAAGATCCTCTAGTAGAAAAAAACTTCATTTAGATTTGTAGAATGAGACCCTCCACATAACCTAATTTTCTAAGCAAACCCTATAAATGCCAAAACTTAGGGGAAAATACGTGACCCAGTTGGACAGAAATACACAATTCTAGCACCTATCATTTTAAGTACAGTACTACTTTTAAACAGAATCCTTTTATAGATGTCTTTTGTCAAAATAGTGTTCAAGGGGAATCCAGATATATTCCTGATTTTGAGGCTTAATTACATTTTCCCAACTTTTAAAACTTACTTTACATTTTTATAGTTGGTTTGTTTCCCTAGCTCTCCTATAAAAGCTGCCCCTCTTTCAATGCCCCAGATCTGCGCTGTATCTTAGGGATAATCCAATTTGGGCTAATTTTTGTGTATGACGTGAAGTAGAGTGCCCAACCTTATTCTTTTGCATGTGGTAATCCAGTTATCTATCCTTTCTCCACTGAATGCTTTCGGCAATCAAAATCAGTTGGTCACAGATGTGTGGGTTCATTTCTGGACTCTCAGTTCTATTCTAACGATTGATCTATCTTTATGCCAGTATCACACCATTTCGTAGTAAGAGTTTTAGAATCAGGAAGTATGATTCCTCCAACTTTGTCCTTTTTCAAGATTATCTGGCTATTCAGGAGCCCCTCTTGCAATTCCATATAGATTTGGGTATTGACTTTTCTGTTCAGCAAAAGGACTGTTTGTTGGAATTTAACAGGGATTGCACTGAATCTATAACTTGCTTTGAACAGTAATGACGTTTTAACAATATTAATTTTTCTAGTACAAGAACAAAGAATGTCCTTTTTAATTTTTAGCAGTATTTCAGTTTTCATTATACAAGTCTTTTAACCTCCTTGGGTAAATTTATTTCTAAATATTCCAAAGATGTTAAATTAAATGAAATTGCTTTCTTAATTTCCTTTTCAGATTGTTCATTGCTGCCTATTAATAATAAGCATTTTAATAGCTCATTAACAGTCATAACATTATGAGGTAGGTACTTTCATCATTTTCATTTTAAAGATAAGGAATTTAAAGATTTTGCCTAAGATCACAGAAAGAAATGAAACTTCATTCTTATGACCACTGCATAAAGTTTTCTAAGGTTCCAGGAGTCTGGCTCCAGATAAACAGAGTTAGTATAGAAAATCTTAACTATAAAGTATATTATAGTTTCCTCAGTCATTTCATATTCATGACATCACTTGAGCCACACAATGAGTTAAGTAGGTACATTTGGTAGGGAACTGTTAGTCCCATTTACCACATGAAGAAAAAAACACAATGCCAAATGACTTGCTGCAGGTAATCAGCAAGAACTGATGCTTGCCTAGGAAACTGCAATACTGATCCAGTGCTGCCTCCTTCCACCTCCTCCCCACAACACTGATTTATTTGTTGTATGGCTTAGAAACTGGCATTTTAAAAAGCTTGCCAATATACTCTAAAGTACAGCTGAGGTTGAGAACAAATGAACTAGAGCAGTGTGAAACCTACCTTCTGCTAAGCAAATTATAAGTGATAGTGAGTTTAACTGTTGGTACATCAGTAAGGTGGCTAAGTTATGGCTGGCAATTCTTATCTTATTCTTGGATATGTTGAGTTCTTGAAGCACATTTAATTCTATTTCCCAAACAATTGATTAAAATCTCAAAGGCCCTAATAGATCAACTGCCATGTTTGTATGACACAACTATAGCCAAGTATGATTTACAATAATTCTGCACAACTTCCAAAGATGTTATGTGACCAAAGAAAAGTGATGACCAAATAAACATATTACCTATAGTCAATTGTAAGTGCAAGACAACTGGTATAAACTACCTTAACAATACCAGATAGCAGTGATTGACAAAATATTTCTATAAGGAATCCAATATAAAGAACAACTGGGGCCTCCCTGGTGGTGCAACGGGTTAAGTCACAGCACTATGAAGCTATTCAGAGCCACTGCAGTACGAGTTCAATCCTCGGCCAGGGAGCTTCCCACATGGCGCAGCAAATCTCTCCTGTCTCGCTTGCTGCTCCCCTCAGCAGTGTTTTTCAGTTAATCTGCCTGTTCTGCTCCCCACTCTCTGATGAAACCTCTCACCACCCCACACTTCTGACCTACACTCCAGCTCTTGCATGCATAAATAAATCAATCTTAAAAAATAAAAAAATGATACTAATATTCCCAGTCACCACTGCAAATAATTTTTGGCAATTCAAACTGGAAGACATGTTTTATCATTCATTTAGATCCAAATAGTTTAATTTTTTTTAAAGATTTATTTATTTTATTTATACATACAAGCTGGGGTACAGGCCAGAGGTGTGGGGTGGCGAGAGGGTTCACCAGAGACAAAGTGGGGAGCAGAACAGGCAGATCAGAAATACACTGCTGAGGGGAGCAGTGGGCGAGGCAGGAGAGGTCTGCCGCACCATGTGGGATTCTCCCCGGCTGGGCGTTGAACTCGCATCATGAGCTGCAGACAGCTCCACAGTGCAGCGCTCAACCGCTGCGCCACCAGGGAGGCCCCCAAATAGTTTAATTAATTCCCTATTCTGACAACCAAAAATCTCACCCCTAATTCTGAAAGGTAAAGAAAATGTGTAATGAAATCTTTCCAGACCTCTAATAAGAAACTTTTCCCTTGACCAATTTGCCCAACCCGTTTCCCTACTAGTAGACTGTGAATTCTGAAAAGTAGGGTATGGGTCATTCATTAGTTTGCTATTTTTCTCAGTGCTTTGACACTTTGGGCCATATTTCATAAATGAGTATGTGACTGCAATGAGCTGACAGAATCATCAATCAGGAAAAAAAAAAACAAAAACATACAGGTTAATCATCCTACTTACGGTTCAGGTTCCACTGTGACAAGAGGCATATCTCTTCTTAGTAAAAATCTATTTTCGGGCACTGGAGGAATCTCTTCTGGGCGAACCACAGGCTTTTCTCTTTTAGCATTTGAATCAACTGACCTTTTTTCATTGATATCACTCCTCTCAGAGTGACTTAGAGAAAACAAACCAAATCACTGATTGAGGTTTTAACATTACATTCATAAAAGCATATAAAATTAGATGTTAGGACAGCAAAGCTGCTCATACAATTTTCTCTAAGAAATTATCAACCGAGTAAAAAACCCACAATATTAACTAACATGAAAATAGTCAAATAATTCTAATTTTCTTCTTCTAAGAGTTTTAGGGATTATTTTTATGTGCAAACACGTAAGTCTTTGATAGAAAATGTCTGCGCTATCACTAGATTTGCCAGATTTCAATTTAAAGTCCAAAAAAAAAAATGCCTTTGTTTTTCAACAATAGATAATAAAACTAAATTTATAGAATTACATACTTTTCCCATTCTAGGATATTTGCTTTTTTAGGTAACACTCTGCTGGTGTTTCACACTTACCCTTTTGGACTATTTATATGCTTATTCCTTGGCTCTTCTGAGATGTTTATTTCCTTCCTTCTCTTTTTAGAATGTTTAACTTTGGGTCTCCTCTTATGTTTCCTTCTTCTGCTTCTCTCATGGTCAATTTCACTTTCTGAAGATGATTCTGAAGAGGATGAGGAATTGGAAGAGGAATCCGAGTCTTCTGAATGAGTTGGTTTCTTCCTTTTTTTCTCAAAAACTTTCAAGAAATATTAACAAAAGTATTAGTATTGGATTTTAGTGTAAGCCTTTCAGAGCAAAAACTGATTATTAAGTATCATAAAACATGCTTTATATATTACAGTAAACTAAAAATTCAAATACTTTTTTCAAGTTGATAATACAATTTGCTGGTGAGATTGTAAGGTGACAAAGCCGTTGCCCTCATGAACTCTATGTTATAGTTGATTTATATTAGAAAGTAAGTAGTAACTGTACAAAAACACAAATGAGAACTACTAAAACAGAAAGTAAAAATGAAAGAACTGTAAGGGAAACCAGGAGAATCCAGTGGAGTTTAAGTTAGTATCTGAGCAGAGACCTAGAGGAAGCAAGGAAGTGGGCTAAGCGAAGTAAAGTCAGACAGAGAAAGAAAAATACTGGACTGTGTCACTTACATGTGGAATACAGAGAAACCAAAGAAAGGGTTGGATACAGCCAAAATAACAACAAATCCCAGAAAGTTCACTACAGAACTGAGGCTACCAGAAAGGGGAGGGGTGGAGTGAGAACAAAGTGGGGAAAAGGTACAACAGATTATGGTGGTCAACTAAAGGCGATTTCCTTTACCTGAAAGGAAAGATAAACCAGTGCTACCCCAATAAAAAAAAACTGAATGAAGCATGTTCCAGATAGAGGGAACAGCCAGCACAAAGTCCCCCAAGAGTTTGGCGTGACTGAAATAAGGGTCACCATGGCTGGAAGACCAAGGATGAGGGGGAGAGGTGACAGAAACGCAGAAAGTCAGACTGGTTTTACAGATGACTGTAAAGATTTCGGCTTTGGCTGACGGTGAGTCCTTGGAGAAGATGGTTCTGGTTGCTGTTTATGGCCAAGGGTACAAGCGAAGAGACCAATTAGGAGCTATTGTTGCTGAAAAAAAAGATTAGAGAGGGCAAGGAAAGAGGCCAAGTGAACAGGTAAAAGGCAACTGCAACAGTCCAGGTAGGAGATGCTGACAGGTAGGACTAATCTCATAGCAGGGGAAATGAAGATCTGTGATAAAAACATCTGGGATACAGGATATGATGGAGAAGTCAGAACTACTGCTACATACACACATGAGCTTTTCCACTACTGAAATCAGGAGGTATTTTTAAGTTACAGTCTTCAACACAAGTTACCTGTATTCCAGCTCCCTCTACCTAAAAAAAAAAAAAAAAAAAAAGCCCTCACCGTCTTTTGTCGATTTCGTGGCAAGCACCCCACAGTCAATAACCCGCACATCTGCATATGGTCTGCTGGCGGCGTCAGTTTTCAGGTTTTCAATTTGTTCAATTACTTCAAAACCAGAAATAACCAGTCCAAAGACAACATGCACCCTGTCACAATAAAAATTCAAGTAAGAATTGGCTTGATAATAATTAAGCCTTGAACAGTAACCAAGAGAATTGTTATGAGTTCACAGAACTTAAAGCAAGCTGTTCGAGAAGTGAAAGAGTTAAAAGGGAATTTGAACTTGAAATCTGATTTATAAAAGGAAAAAAGCAATTACTCAAACTGGACTTTCAAGTTTTCTGCCTTTAAAACAAAGATTTTTGACTGTTTTATGATTAAAATAGATGGACTGCATGTGTTACTCAGAAATTTTCCTCACAGGGTCACCCGACTGCATGGTTGACAAGCCTATATATGAGCCCAGGTAAAGACATCAGTGACACGAAAGCCACAGGGTCTCAAAACTACTGCACCCTGTGATCCTTAAGGAAGAGCTCAGTTGTGAGAGATTAATCCAAGGATCAAAAATGTGTCCTTGAGGGGTCACCCATGATCTGATCTGTCTTAAGTTGGCCAATCAAACCTCCCGAAGGTAAAAAGAACAAGTAATTCTTACCCATCCAAGTGTGGAGCAGGTTTTGTGGTACTGGTGCAATAAACATCACCACAAAGAAGATGGCAAAAACCAGGCGTTCAGGTGAACAAGGCAGAAGTTTTAAAGCACAGCATGTAGAAAACAAAGAGGTAAAGATAAAAAGATAGGGGAAAAGTTAAATATCATATACATATAAACTTAAAAACAGTAACTGTAGCCATTTAACTGATTAAAAAAATCCCACAAGATTATAATGAATTTTAAAATTCTATTTCTCCAATGTGAAGAATATATACGTATACATATATTTGAAATATGTAGCATAAACAAACATTAAAGTGACTCTCAAGTCCAAAACAACAAATAACAACAACAACAAAAAAACCTTCCAAATTTATCAAGGTAATTAAACAAAGAATAAAAAGTACCCTACAAAACGAAAAATGTGACCAACACTTGCCCCACACACTTAATTTGGGTTCTTCTAGTTCTTATTTCTCATACGGAATCAGTCTGCATTTTTTAGGCAGGCAGATGGAGGTAGACCTTAGGGAGTCTTGTTTTCAGAACTTCCTGCCGCTCTTCCTTCATCTAAGGTGAAATTCTGCCACCCACAGCACCTCTGTAAATGCAACAGGGAGCAACCTTCAATCTGCCAACACTTCTGACTCAAAGTGATGGTGGATAACATTATAGGCATTTTACATCTCCATGATGCAGAAAACACTGAACAGTCTTCTACTATAGTCACACACTGGCAGACAGTCACTCTTAGGAAGATTATGTAGTGCATGTGATTAGGATATTTTAAACCCAAGCTGGTTTCCCCACAGCAGTTTCACAGATCTCCACATTATGTGAAATGCAGTGGGGGAAAAAGAAAGTCAAAAGCAGACAACTAGACTAAGAAGTATATACCATAAACGTCTCAGTTTAGAAGAATGAGAAATAGATATCTGAGAAAAAGGTCACTGGATGTCAGGCATGGTAAAACAGTCAACTGTACTAGAAGGTCCCCTATCAATTTTTTAAAAAGATTTATTTATTTATGCATACAAGAGCTGGGGTGTAGGCCAGAGGTGTGGGGTGGTGAGAGGATTCACCAGAGACAGAGTGGGGAGCAGAACAGGTGGATCTACTGAAATATACTGCTAAGGGGAGCAGCGGGTGAGACAGGAGAGGTTTGCTGCGCCATGTGGGTTAGCTCCCTGACTTGGTATCGAACTCATGCTGCAGTGGCTGCTGATAGCTTCATAGTGCTATGACTTAATCCCCTGAGCCACAAGGGAGGATCCCGTATCAATTTTTATATTCATTTTAAGAAAATTCTAAGACTTAAGTCAACGAAACACAAATTTAACCTTTACAATGATGCTAAAAATCATTATTTTACAAGAAACTGCCACACTTGTACTTACATTAAAAATATTCAGTTCTCTAGGAGCACTACAGAATTTAATTTAAAAAAATGAAATGCCAAGTTCAGAAGGTGCAGAATTTTAAAGGGAAACTTGGGTTTTAAAACCACTAGTCTCAGATTTTTTCCTAAAGGACTGAGAAGTGGTAATTCAAGCAAATGAATAAAAACAGGTGGAAGCAAGGAAGGAAATGTAGCAAAGTGGTAAGGCATTAATGTTTAAATTATTAAAATAGTAACCAGAAACAACTACTCTGAACTAACTTTAAGTTAGAAATGTGCCTCCTATAAATATAAAACTTTACCAAAGCACACTAAAGATAGGAAGAAATTAGTACATGTGGTAGATACTGATTCTACTGTACAAAAGATGTAAAGAAGTAAACATTTTAAAGGTAAAATGTTCTACAATTGCTCTCAGGTAGTGAAAACAGTTTACTGCCTAGATTTACTCCTCCTTTGTTGATGCTCTTTCTCACAACTCTCAGTCTTCTAGTATTAGGAAAAGCCTAGAGATTTCTAAAACACAGAGCCCAATTCAATTAGCTACCTTGGCTACAGGAGTGCTATAGAAATCATCTTATGGCAAACCTTTGGAGAAATGGTGAGATTATAACATTCTAGCTAATTGCAGTGAGGCAACAACATACTAATGGAGACTCAATTTAAGGGAACAGCTACCTTTGTCACATTAAACACAAACTTGGTCCTTTATTACAATAATGAAGGAGAGAAATTAAGACAAGTTTCAGCTGGCTCTCTATGCTTAAACTGGTGTGAATAATTCAGTCCACTATTGCAGCTGCAATTCAGAATGCAGAAATACAAATTTATACTTTAATTAGGTTAGACTACATACTATTGTTATAATACTGGATGTATCTACACAAAAAGTAGTCCTCTAGAGTTTTCAGCCTACATTCCAGGAATAGAAATCCCAAGACAAAGGTAGGTTTACTGGCACTGGACTGACTAGACATGGATAAACAGAGGATACTGACAAATGGGGTTACAAAAAAGCAGGAAGAAATGATATGCTCAGTCCAGCTATTCAATTCTACATAAAGTGGATGAGGAGATCTCAGCCCACCATCTCTTAACTGTATTGAACTTTTAAAAACCATACGGTTTTAAAAGTTTGGTGACATGCTCAGTAAGCTAGCATCTTAAGAACAGAGACTATCATAAATGTGTAAGTTTACACATGCTTGTAAAAATGTTTCTAAAGGAAAAACAACTTCAAAGAACATTTCAAATTATAAAAGCTTTCAACAGTTTCACATTTCCATTTTCTCCTATCACTCAGACACTAGTTTTCCAGTTTCCTTCATCCCTGTATCTACTATAAAAATATATGTGCAAAGGTTTATTTAAACCTTGTAAATATTAGAAATTGAAAAGTATCAAGTTATTCTAAAGAACAACCTATATTTTATACCATTTTCAAAGATGCTTTTAGCCTTCATAGAAATTAACAGTTCTATACTGAAATGAGATCTAAAACCATTATATACAATACAACCCCCCTCCCCTAAGATATAGGGAAATTTAATGGAAACAAGTCACTCAATTAAAATATACTTCCCAGGATTAACCATGAATAATAAAACACACTTGTTTTACATGTATTGCTGCCATACAGATCAAGCAGAAAAGTTTTTTTTATTAAAATGGTTCAATGCACATAACAATAGGATTAAAGAGAAAAAAGCAAAGAAAGAAAGAGAGAGCCTTAGAGTAATGAGACATTACCTTTGGAGCGCACGATGTAACACTCTTTCTGTAAATTTTACACAAAAATGGCAAGAAATAAATTGTAATACACTTTTAAGACAAGACTGAATCTATGTTTTAATAGCAATATAACTTTGAAATTAAATATTTTCAAGTTTTATGCAAAGCAAGAAAGCTTTTTATATGGAGGGCTCTAAATTTTCTTTCACATAGAGTATGTATGTAGAGTTGAATATGCTTTAAAAAAAGCCTGTGGTGGAGGTGGGAATATGTTCTGATCTTTAATATTATAAAACTAGAGTATGAATAATAGCCATTAACAAAACATTACATTTCTTTTCACAAGTTCCAGAAACTAGTTACGTCAACTTTCTCAAAAAGAAAATAATATATTCTGAGTATATAAAAATGTACTGAAAAATAATCTGAATGCCCAGGAGCTACCAGTAAAAAGCAACAAATTCAATAGAAAGAATTTAGTCAAGAGAATTCAGATCAAAATTTCAGGGATTTTTTTTTCTAATTCAGTTCAAATAGTTACAGAACCTTTCATGCATCTACAATGGAAACTCTTTTTTGGTCACCCATCGCAACAGACCACCACCAGGAATTAATGAACAAAGGTTTGGACTGTAGTCGCTGTTCACTGCCATTACACACACTTTGTAGGTAAGCCACTGAAAATAACAATAAAATAATAAAGCAAGAGAACTAGAATGTTAGGGGTCTTCTCAAAAGATAAAAAGGCAAGAGATGAAAGTGTAAGCATGCGCTGTCACATCTTGGTCATAGTACTTTCTTTTTCTGTCTAACCCTTGACTTTCCCAATTATGTAAAAAAATTTTTTTTCAAAGGATATACACTATCTGACCAATTTTAACTCTATCAAATTTTACACATAGGCTAAATAAAAATTGTATTATATACAGTGGGCAAAATTCTGCACAGAGGGGGCATACTTAAGCTTGGAATATTTAAAAGAAATCTTTAATTTCCTATAAAGACACTAATACATGAATCACAGTAAAAAAGAATATAATGATGCAAATAAGAGTTTTCAATGAATGTAAAAAACAGTGACTCTTAGTGTTTCTATTTCTGTCTAATGAACCTTTAACCTGCCATTCTTTCATCCAACACTTGAAACTATCACATCATCATGGAAAAAGCACCAAACTGTACAAAGTGACAAAACTTGTTCAATAACAATGGAAACTAGCTAGGCCACATTACAGTGACTTACTTATGTGTACCAAAGTTACCAAGACAGAAGAACTTTTGAAAATTCAGCACTGTTAACAAAACACACACCAAACACAACTAGATACAAAATTCCTTCTACCTTACTAATATATATGTCACATAAACACTATATAGTATTCAGACTAGAAATTAAGGATATATACTATTCAGAGAACTTGGCTTTCAGTTAAATTTCACAAACATCTTTGTTCATGGAAAATCTTGAAATTCACATGTGAATGTATTACCTCAAAAGGTGGGGAGGGAAAGCTAGAACTTCTCAAATTAACACTTACTAGCTTGTCCTCTTACACAAATTCATGAGCATGTGGATGGAAAAAGCTTTTCTACAAAAATCAGTTTTATTGCCCAAAATGTAAACCCTTTTTATAAACTACTTAAAAATAAACCATCCCTCAACTCCCCTGTTCCACTTCTCTGAAATGATCAGCCTTTTCTCCCATTCAGCTCAGAAGCCATAAGGAACTCTGATTTTTAAATGACATAGAACACAGCTTAGAATGTCTTATTTTCCTCCCATACCCCTATTTATGACTGTTAAAATAGAGCACTTTTTGTTTAAAGTTCAAAGTTTGACTTTTCTACATATCTTGACTTCTTATTTTTCTAATTACCATGTCCACTGAGGGGGCCACTGACAGGCTATTTTCCAAAGCTCTGCAGGTCTTTCTTCTCCAGAGTTTGATATAAAGGCCTGCACAGATGGGACAATTGTGACCACCACACCAATGTTCTAACGGCAGGTGATGGGGAGACGGATGATGACCCTGATTTAGGCAAGATGAGCCTAATGCTTCTTTGCAGCACTTTTCAGACTGCTAAGATTAGGAATTAACTACTCCCTTGGGGCAAAACAATGTTTGCATATAAATCATTCCACCCAGTCAGAAACTTAGGATCGACCTACAAAAGACTTTCTTACTTTTA
This sequence comes from Scalopus aquaticus, assembly GCA_004024925.1. Lineage (NCBI taxonomy): Eukaryota > Metazoa > Chordata > Mammalia > Eulipotyphla > Talpidae > Scalopus > Scalopus aquaticus. The sequence goes on from PVIJ01002341.1 coordinate 134,539, forward strand.
TGTTCAGATTTCACACCAAAATGTTTACCTTTGGAAGTGTGTTAAATATTTTATATACCAGAAAAGACAAAACTAACTCAAAATATAGTTAATAAAACTACAATCAAGGCTTCCTGATAACTGGGTTAGTACTCTAGCCCAAGACTTATAATTAATACAAAGCTATCAAGCATCTACCTAATCTTTTTAAGATTAGTTGATGCAACATCTTATCTTTTTCATGAATATATAAAGACAATGAAAATCAGGCCAGAATTAATAGACTATTATTAGTAACAGACAAAGGGAAAAAAATGCTAAATTAAAATAAATTCAGAGCAGTGAGTATGATTATGTAGCTGACAGTGTGCAACTTTCTCTTTCTAGCATTCAATTTCTTCCAGGTTATCAAAAACACTGTGTATCTGGACTTTATGTATGTTTCCTTCATTATTGAGCATTATCTATAGGACAAAAAATTTGGAACAGATGATCTCTAAATCCTTTTCCATTCTAATTACTTTAAAATCCTATAGCTTTTATTGTTTCTTTCTAGCTTTGAATTAAAAATTAAATAATAATAAAAGGATAAAATGACTAAATATCAAGTTAACTTGGTTACTACTTTGGTCTCAGGTCTTTGAATTACTTAACAAGAACAAACTATTGCTTCTTCAGTGATTCATGGGGTAGTGCAACATATTTACTACTTCTTCCACATTTCTTGAGCACTCCAGTTTTTTTCTACTTAGGGCCCCAAAGGCAAAGTTATTATGACCAATACAGTAGTAGCTATGAGCAGTTATTGGAAAAATTATAAGTTGCTTTATAGAAGAAAATCTGATTTTATTATAAACAATCTTTTCACAAAAAAGGGAAAGTGCATTTGTGAAAATTATGCTTTATAATGATACATGCCTCAAAACAGGAGGTTTTATATATGTAACTAATAAACAATAGTTAATGCATAAAGAAGAAACCTTGAAGAATATTTTGCAAAAACAGCACCAAATTTACACTAAATACACTAAGAGCATGAAATTTACTTCTTAGGAACTGCAGTGTAACAGATTTGGAACATAAACTGCAAAGACAATTTTGCAAAAATATATTAAAAGTCCTTATTAAGTCTATAAAACAGGATCTATAATTAGGCAGTTCTTGGCACAGTTCTTACACTATCCTTTTTCAGATTCAGAACTGCTGCACCAAGTGCCATATGGGGAATGTGGTGAGGGTAAAAAGGCAGGAGCCACCCTTTGGAAGCCATCTGATAGCTCTGCAACCAACAACCCTTATTACCTCAAGGTTTAGCACTATTAATTGTGATCATATAAACAACCTGAAGATAATTATGTTATGCGTTTGTACCACTTCCAATGCCTAAAGGGCCTGGCCTTGCAAGACAGATTTTTGAAGATTTTTCTTTTATGGATTATCATCTCCACTCTACCTCCCTACCTATAAAAGAAAGGGAATGTTTTGTTTAGAAATGTGAACAGTTTGATTTTAATCCTGCAATTCACAAGGAACACACTCAGCAGAAAAAGCAGTCACAAAAACTTCTTTTAAAAAAAATAAGACAAGAATTCTTTTGTGCAAAATCACTCAAATCACTTCAGGATTGCTTTTCACAGCAAATGATTTCCAGAAGTAAATGTCAAAAATGAAAATTTTCTTTGAATCCTAAGTTCCCAGTGATTCTAGTGCAATCTGAAACCTATAGCTAAATATGAAAGTAAGTTTAAAATTTTTAATCCTAACTTCTTATTTAAATTTTCATTTGGTATTTTTAAAAACAGCAATCCAATGTCAAATTAAATTATGTAGAAATCAATGGTCTTTGTTTGCTACTAAACATTCCTAGAAAAGACTTAAACAAGTACTAAATAATATTGAACAAGATACTCTAATGTTTTTGAAGGGAGAATCTCATATATTGGATTTTAATTAGTGTATACAGGTGCACCAGTTTGTAATCTAACATTTATAAACAAGCTAAGCAGTATGTAACAATGGGAATAAGCTGCTGCTACTTAATAAATCAAATTTTAAATGTACTGACATAAAAAAGGAAATCTAAAAGAAACTTTAGAGCCCTCAGATGGTAGCTTCTTGACAAATGAATCATGTTCACAGTTCAGATAAGCTTAAAAATGGAAATGGGAAACCTCAATCAGAGTAAACAACTTCTATATCAAATTACTTTTTTCAAAAAGTTTCAAATACCTCCCTTTATTTTGGCCCTTAGGAAGGTTAAAAATTGAAAAATATTCTAGTAAGTAAACATATAATAACTAATACTCTATGGGATAAAAACAAGATATAGAAACATGTCCTTTTTTTCCCCCTGTACAACTCCAAGCATTACCATTTTCATCAGCTTTCCATTTTTAGGACATTCTTAGGAACAGAATGACCCTTATCTGAACTATCAGATCATGTTGAGAATCTAATTTTCAGACAAATTTAAAATGTGAGAACTATTTATATGAATACTTTACTCATTTAAAGACAGGGAAGCGCCATTCATACTCATACGTTCAGAAAGATGACTAAAAAATGTTTTTCTAATAAACCATTAATAAAATATTTTTCCAACATACACAGCACAACTGCAGAAATTTACTCTTAATCAAAAGGAAGAAACTTCAGCTAGACAATTATCTTTTACTTTATATCATGGGACATTAATGAAAACAAAGGATTGGGCATATTTTAGATAACAATGTAACTAAACGTGTGCCAAAGGCCTTTAGAATTTTCCGTTAAGAAATTAAGGTTTTTGTTGTGCATGCATGTACATATAGAGGTGTTTTTTAAAAAGCAAATTTAGCATTGTGAACTTTCCTGACTGATACTTTCATAAATTGTGGTGGAATTGAGCGCAACATTGGGTTAATTCACAGAGATCTCACAGGTTTGAGGTTTTAATGTTTCCTCCATAGCAAATCACCTATCCCTACACAACATCAGGAAATATTGTAATGGTACCCCTCTCAAACTGACTCAAAGAGCAGTATTTAGAGGAAAGGCAACCACACAAAGGTTTATTCAAATCAATTGCTTTCCAAACTGACTTAATCCAAGCCTATAAGCCATTTTTAAACATTCACTGGTATTTATGCTCCAATCTAACTTTGGTAAACCAAATCCCAAAATTTGGTAAATATCAAAAAAGCCAATTTATTAAGGTTAACATGTTCTGAAAATAATGTACATCTTCAAGCTACGTCTTGTAAGTCATTCTTTAAATGCAGGACGTATGCTGAATGCTGAGGCATTCGTCAGGGCTTATCAGTTACTATAATACCAGAAATTAATAATAAAATCCAAGTTGACAGAATTTTAGCATTAAACTTGATTTAACTATACCATCTTTCTCATGAATAGCGCTTCTCTGGTTTAAGAAAAGCTCATCTCTGAATTATGCCTACTCACATGAAAAACTGGGAACCATTGGTATGTTTCCCTCGATTTGCCATTGACAAAAGGAACGCTCTGTCATGTTTGAGAATAAAGTTTTCATCTGTTTGAAGAAAACACAAATTCGTCAGTGTCCAATTAAAAACCACGTTTAAAGTGTAATGTTCACAGTAATAAACAGAAAGCAAAGGATGAAATTCCTCTTCTGGTCAGTAAAGATACTTGACTGAATATTTAAAAAAAATTAACTAATCAAATAACATAAGCATAAAAAAGACCAAAAAATACTTAAAGCCTTGAGGAAAAGAACATATATTTAATACTTTATACAAACAGCCTTAGAACAGTCACTTTTGATAGCAACATACTTTGGCTAGATGATATTTTAACTATTAACTTTCAGGGAAAAAAAACTGGTAAAGAAATTTTAACAATATCGCTATTAAAAAGCTCATTTCCTCCTAATTTCTAATTATCCTGACTAATGGAAGAACAACATGGGAAAAGTTTAATAATCCTCTTTGTGTTTAATTTCTACACAATAAATTTATTACTCAACTGAATGAAGATAGACTATGAAAGCAAAAGAACAAAAAATGCATAAATTAAGTTGCAGGGACATGTCTACATTAAATTCCTTCTTATCAATAGGATCACAGACTTATCTAAGGAAGAAAGTCCTGTAAAAAAAATTTCAAGGGCAAAATACAATTTTAAGATAAAAAAGAATCTGCCACAGGGAACAACCACATTAAAGTGGCCTACAGCGTTAGTTTCAAATTGCTTCATGCTACTAAAACCAGCTAAAGAGCTGTTTCCTACTAGTTGTAAGGAAAAACTGTCATATAGATCAGTTAGAGATGACTTTAATCCCAGTAGATTTATCTTGAAATCTAATTTAAGTTTCCTTTTAACATTCATACAAACATATCTTTCTTTAGAACAAACAGAAACATAGAAAAAAATTTTAAAAAATTATTACCTTGGGAACAGGCTTCTGAAAAACAGTAGTAATCCATTTTCCCCCAAAAGAAATATAAAAGACTATTATAACACTGAAGCTATCATTATGTTAAAACCTAGTAATATTGGATCCCATTATACATCTCTGCAACTGACTTTTCTAAGGCTTTTTGGGGCAAGTTAGATTTATGCAAATGCTACTACTGTAGGAATAAAAAATAATCATGTAATTCTAGTATATATATATAAAAGAAAACATACAAACCTTTAAGAAAGAAGGAAAACCAACTTTTATGCAAAGAAACTGTTTGGTTTAGGAAAAAAAACACAACTATATTCTTTTCCCTGATATGGAAGTAATAACCCATTGGGAAAAGAAAAAAGATACAGAAGTATGAAGTAGCATACAGAGTTTTCCAAGTCTTCAAGCAATATAGAAATCCAGCCACAACCTGACCCAGACTGTCCATAAATTTATTAGGAAGGGTGCAAGGGAACAGAATTGGAGTTTGTGTTACTGTGCTTCGTTCTCTTACCTTTTCATTTTGCAAAAGACCACATTCTCTATAAACAAAAGAATATGTTGACAGTTTTAGGCAGGAAGATAGGAGTTTTCATGTATATAGTTGCCTAACCTCCATGCTGAAAGTCATGTTTAACCATAAAGTTAGCCTTAATTAATCTTGTCAATTAAAAGTTATATATATATTACAATACAGTTTTATCCCCAAGTTCATGCAAATAAAAGTATTTTCATGCAGCATTAGTTTCATGCAAAAAGTGAACTATGAGTAAAACCTCTTCTCATTAAAAGTACATGATCAAACTTGCTTTAATATCAGAACTGAAAAAGACCGCAAAATATTAAACCTTACCTTTAAAATATCCACCATAAATTGATTCTCCGCCTTTTCCATTACCTGCAAATAATGACCTACATTAAATTATAATGAAAACCATACATATAACTTTTTATGGTTCAATTTGCTTTAGGTGTTAACAAGCTGTAACTACCAGGTAATCAAAACTCTAAGGAGGGGCCTCCCTGGTGGCACAGCGGTTAAGTGCTGCGCTGTGGAGCTGTCGGCAGTGGCAACACGAGTTCGACACCCGGCCGGAGAGATTCCCACAATGGCGCTGCAGACCTCTCCTGCCTTGCCCGCTGCTCCCCTCAGCAGTGTATTTCTGTCAATCTGCCTGTTCTGCTCCCTACTCTGTCTCTGGTGAACCCTCTCGCTGCCCCATGCCTCTGGCCTGTACTCCAGCTTGTATGCATAAATAAATAAAATCTTTAAAAAAAAAAATTCTAAGGAGCCTCAATTAATCTCATCTTTAAAATAGAAGTAGGGGCCTCCCTGGTGGTGCAACAGGTTAAGCGCAGCACTGTGGAGCTGTTGGTGGCTGTGGGGCTGCAGCATGCGAGTTTGATGCCTGGCCAGGGAGATTCCACATGGTGCAGCAGACCTTTCCTGCCTCGAATGCTGCTCCCTCAGCAGTGTATTTCGGTCGATCTGCCTGTTCTGCTCCCCACTCTGTCTCTGGTGAACCCTCTCACCACCTCACACCTCTGGCCTGCATCTCAGCTTGTATGCAAAAATAAATAAAATCTTTAATAATAAAAAAATTAAAAAAAAATAAACCCTATTATAAGAAATGCTACTTAAAAAATGGTCTCCATAACCTATATGCTTCAAGCAGTAATCACACCAACAAATTTCTAGAATAGACAGACAGTATTCTGGCATGTACGAGAATTCACCAAGCAATTATATTACTAAAATTGTATGAAAACAAAATATCTTATGTTTTTGCTATTTTTCAAACAGTATTAGTTTACAACATTCATTCACCTAAGGACTATTCAAGGATCACCTAATATTTACATCATACTAAGTGATACAATATTTACAATTAAAAGTAATAGTGGGGCCTTCCTGATGGCGCAAGGGGTTGAGTCTCAGCACTATGAAGCTGTCGGCAGCCACTACACAGGTCTGATCCCCAGCCAGGGAGCTAATCCACATGGCACAGCAGACCTCACCTGTCTCGCCCGCTGTTCCCCTCAGCAGTGTGTTTCAGTCAATCCGCCTGTACTGCTCCCAACTCTGTCTCTGGTGAATCCTCCTCTCACCACTTCCCTCCCCATACCTCTGGCCTATGCCCCAGCTCTTGTATGCATACATAAATAAATCTTTAAAATAATAATAAATAAAAGTAATAATGGATAAGATACTTTAGAAACTGACAGATGGAGTTATTAAGAAAATAAGTTTTGACTCTACCTTCACTAAAGTCCCCGCCCTGAATCATAAAGTTTTTAACCACACGATGGAATGTAGAACCTTTATAACATAACTTCTTCCCAGTTGTTTTCCCAAGGCCTTTCTCCCCTGGGAAAAAAAAAGAAAGGAAGTTTAGCTACAAACATACTCTTCCAAGAAAAATACTGTCCAATTAATTCTGTATCAACTCCTCCTACATGATATGAGAGATACAAGAAGTAGAGAGTGTGATAATTTCACACACTGACACACACACAAATACAAAGCAGCATGTAAATGTTAAATTATGTCTTACAGGCTACATGCTATCAAAGAAAAGAAAGATTAGAAAAGGTTAACACAATAAAAGAATATATTAAAAGAGCTCGTGCAAATTTGTGTGTGTGTGTATGTGTAACTAAATATGGATTTCAAATTTTCAATTTGAAAAAAGTAAAATAAAATTTTCGATTTGTAGTTTCTATTTTTAAAGTAACATTGCAGATGTTTTCCTCTCCACCTTTTCTACTTATTTAAAATATAAATCCAACTAGATAAAGAACTTCATTATGTTTTGCCTCTCTATCTTTTAGTCCTAACTTTCTTGTGAAACCTGGAATGTGAAATTTGTTCAAAGTAATGAAATTTGTAAAATTCTACCAAAACAAATCAGTTTTGATATGCTACTATGTAATAAATTATACTGTACAGAGATTTCATTACATATATGTGCACTTGCTACTTCATTTTTAAGACTATTCCTTCTCCTCTCATTCCCTTAAGAAATGCTTCACTGATTCCCTATCAGTGAAAATCGTTTTATTTGCTATGCTCATTTTACAGCCCATTACTCTTAAAGGAAAATATCTACTCTGTTAAATCAAGGTTAAAAGTATAAACCATCACTTTTCATTAGAAATAACTTGATAATTCACTTACCTGAGCATAGGCAAAGGAAGTTTTTGCATGTTTTTGGACATATGTCTGAGAAGAGCTGAAACATAATGCGACCAACTGAAATAAAACACATGGAAAAGAAAAAAGGTAAGTAAGTCGATTAAATAAATCACATTTTAAATGGGAAAAATAATTAGATAAATAGGATTAACAAACTAGAACATTCAATTTTCCAATTCATTTTAACTTTTTAAAAGATTTAACAGAGTAAAATTTAACTGGATAATAACTGGCCGACTAACAACCAACAAGTAGAACAAGAGCTTTACTCTACTTGCACCACCCACAATTAAAACTCACTTTCTGGGCCTCCCTAATGGCACAGCGGTTAAGCGCTGCGCTGTGGAGCTGTCGGAAGCAGCTACACGAGTTCGACTCCCGGCGGGGGAGAGTCCCACATGGTGCCGCAGACCTCTCCTGCCTTGCCCGCTGCTCCCCTCAGCAGTGTATTTCGTTGATCTGCCTGTTCTGCTCCCCACTCTATCTCTGGCGAACCCTCTCACTGCCCCACGCCTCTGGCCTGTACCCCAGCTTGTACACATAAATAAATAAATCTAAAAAAAAAACACCAAAACTCACTTTCTATTGCCTAAGAACAGAAAGAGAATAGGTTATGGTTGCAAAAGAAACAAGCAAGCAGACCAAAACCAAATTCCCTACAGTAAACAAAAGTGAGAAAGACCAAGCCTGCAAATTCTACTTAACTAGGCCATAGAGAAATGTTTCACAAACTAGCCTTAGAACTCCTTCAAACTCTTAAATATTATTGCTTATTGCTTTTTAAATGTGTGCTGTAAAATAAATAAATGTGTGTTGTATCTACTATTATTTACCGTATTATAAATTAAAACCCAGAAATTTTTAAAACACACCACACAAGCAGAGGTTCCATCAGCAGTCAGAGCAGTAACATTATTACATATTTGTGCAGGTTTTGGAAACTCAACTTGTGAATGAGAGAGAAAAAGGCAAATCTACAATTATTTTAACAGTTTTTGACTATGCAAATCCCTGAAAGGGTCTTAATAAAATAAAAAATGGGGTTTTGATTAACAATCACTGTCCTGAGTCCCTTACCCCCTTATTCTACAAAATCTTTTCTATTATGAACATTTTTTTTTACTCAAAGTGACATAAATTTTTTAAAGTTATTTAACTGTGGCTCAAGCATTCAGTAGAAAATGACTTCATTAAATAACTAAGATTTTTTTTTTAAAGATTTTATTTATTTGGGCCTCCCCGGTGGCGCAGCAGTTAAGCGCTGCGCTGTGGAGCTGCAGCGGCGACGCGAGTTCGACACCCAGCCAGGGAGAATCCCACATGGCGCGGCAGACCTCTCGTGCCTCGCCCGCTGCTCTCCTCAGCAGTGGATTTCTGATCTGCCTGTTCTGCTCCCCACTCTGTCTCTGATGAACCCTCTCGCCGCCCCACGTCTCTGGCTGTACCCCAGCTTGTATGTATAAATAAAAAATAAATCTAAAAAAAAAAAGATTTTATTTATTTATGCATACAAGCTTGGGTACAGACCAGAGGCGCGGGGGGGCGAGAGGGTCCACCAGAGACGGAGTGGAGAGCAGAACAGGCAGACTGACGGAAACACACTGCTGAGGGGAGCAGCGGGCGAGGCAAGGAGAGGTCTGCAGTGCCATGTGGGAATCTCCCCAACCTGGCGTCAAACTTGCGTCGCCACTGCCGACAGCTCCACAGCACAGCGCCCAACCGCTGCACCACCAGGGAGGCTCCATTAAATAACTAAGATTATAATTTATAATCTTATAAGATCTAAGATCTAATCTATAATCACTAAGATTTTAATTTATTCTGTTACCACTAAGATTTCAATTTACTCCTGGTCATGTGAATCAATTCCTTTGCGCACCAAACAAAGATACTGAGTAGTATACATCCTTAAAGAATAAGTGGGAAAATTTCAGCCTATAAGACACTTTTTGCCTATAGCTTTAATGGAATTTGAAACAATTTCAAAACCTTCTAAGCTGATCATCATATTTAAGGGAGTGAAGAAAAAGGTAAGGAGAAAAACAAAAGGGGAGAATCCAAAGTCATTTCAGAATTTTTTAAACGCATATATTAATAATACTAAACACCACTCTTTGTATCATATTTTACAATGTGATAAAATTTTTTTCAATCCCAGGGAAATGGTCAGGTGGATATCAAGTTCAAAATCATCTAGGCTTTACAGACTAGAACATAGTTAATTTTTTTTTAATCCCTGTAAGATGGTTACTTTGCAGGATAAAAGACATAATCAAAACAACATAAACTAAGGCTTTTCTTTTAGGATTACAGTAACTTCAAGTGTGTAAAAGAAAACAAAATTTATAATGCCTCAAGATGAAAGCTGTAAATTTCAAGTGTTTTTAATTTCTTCTTTATAAGAAGTGAGTCAAAGATGAAATCACAGAAAACAAGCATACCCCTTCCCATTTGACTTAATGAAACCCTGCTGTACAGTCCATATTTTCTCTCTATTTTCTGTATCTTGCACCCTGAGAAAAGGAGAGGTGCTTAAAGTGCCTTCTGCTGGTCAAGTGGAGACATTCTGACAAACACACTTAACGGTAACAATTCATGGTAAGATTGGCAAATTTTTTCTTAAAAAATTAAAGACAAAAAAAAGATTAGCAAAGGGTCCCCATAGGCTAATCCTTCAAATTTTATTTATTTTTAAAGGTTTATTTTATACATACAAGAACTGGGGTGTAGGCCAGAGGTGTGGGGTGGTGAGAGGATTCACCAGAGACGGAGTGGGGAACAGAACAGGCAGATCTACCAAAGTACACTGCTAAGGGGAGCAGCGGAAGAGGCAGGAGAGGTCTGCTGCACCACGTGGGAAGCTTCCTTGACAGGGAATCAAACTCGTGCTGCAGCGGCTGCAGATAGCTTCATAGTCCTGAGACTTAACCGTTGTGCCACCAGGAAGTCCCCTAATCCCTCAAATTTTAAATCATATAAAATACTCCATTATAATTTTGGCCGAAATAGAAAAAACTCTTCTTACTTGTAGTCAGCTTCAGACATTTTTTAAAGGAACTTTCACTTGGAACTCAGAAAATCAATTTATCAGGACTTTCTTTTAAAAAGAGAGAATTTTCAAAAATTTCTTTTAAAAAGACAGAAAGCTAGGGCCTCCCTGGTGGAGCAACAGGTTGAGCACAGCACTATGGAGCTATCCGCAGCCACCGCAGCATGAGTTTGATACCCGTCCAGGGAGAGTCCCACATGGCGAAGCAGACCTCTCCTGTCTTGCCCACTGCTCCCCTCAGCAGTGTATTTTAGTCAATCTGCCTGTTCTGCTCCCCACCCTCTCTGGTGAATCCTCTCACCACCCCATGTCTCTGGCCTACACCCAACCTTGTATGCATAAATAAATAAATCTTTAAAAAAAAAAAAAAAGAGAAAGCTAGATAATATATATCACCCTGTTAATATTTCAGTCCTCAACAAGCCAATAAATGTGTAAACACGCTAGTATTTCCAACAAGCAATTACAAAAAGCTGCTCAATATGGTATGATGGCATTCTAATTGGTTAAGTTAGGCAAACTAGATGCAAAGTTTAAGGGTTGCTACACTGAAAAAGTTATATACACAGTCAAACATATATGCAAACAGATGTGGGGAACACTGAATTTCACAGCCCAAATGAATAGAAACATTTTCTAGCTAGCAGAAAAAGAAACTTATGTATCCTTTTAAATTTCTTTTCAGTGTACAGAAAAGAGATTCTTTTAATTATTTTTATATTATTTTCGATTTAATTGTATTGCCATTTAGAAGCTACTTTGGTTCTCGGCCAGAGATGACAAGGGTTTTCTCAGCATCTGGTTTATGTCTAAAGTTTGAAAGGATAAAGTTTTGTTCCATTCTGTGTAAAAGGTTTGAACAATGAAAAAAAAATTCTTCTTTTAAGTTATGAGCCCTCTACTAGTAGAATACATTTAATAACAGTTAAGCATGAACATATTTCTTGTTCTAATATTCAGAGAAGGATATCTACAGTGTTTTTTTTAAATGCTCATCTCAGATATCTTACTCTCTAACTTGACAAAGATAAAAGAAAAATCTGATTGGACAGGGGTTAGAGCTAAGAGGGTTTATCTCCTCTATGGCATTGCGTTGCTAAGAGCAAAAGGAAAAGAGAGCAAAATCAAATTGTATTGACCTCAAACCACGATACAAAGTCAAATCCAGAGAAGAAATTAAAAAACCATGGAAAGAACAGACTAATCCAACTAAGCTTGCAAGGCATGACTCAGACACGAGTTGACTACCTTCTTAATTTAAAGTATTTGTCTATGTGCAGTTTGAAGAACCCAAAAACAAAAAAGCAAAGTCAAAAGTTTCTATTGGAGGAAAAAAAAGCAAAATGATAATAATTTCTATCTACAAAAAGGTATACTAATATTAATTACCACCAAGTTGAACACTATAGGATACAGATTAGCAAATATTTGAATAACATAGGTTTTCAACAAGTATTTTTCAACTGAATATTTTTATTTTAGAACAGATACTTTTATTTTTGAAAATCAATAGAAAATATTCTGAAGGCATAGTGTTTAAAGAAAATATGAGCCTCTGAGATTCAATTTAATAATCTAGTTATTTTCAGATATTTGATATGAAACAAATCTAAAAAAGTAAACTATAGTTACGGAGGAAGACTGGTAGTAAATTTACAGAACAGAAGATTCTCTGGCTCCCAGAATGATGGAAAAAATGAGGGTGATAGTAATCCCATTTCCCAATAGTAAGTGCCTGAGGCTCACTGTCTCCTATAACGTGTTAAACTCTGCTGACGCCTCTATGGAAACTAATACTGCTTTTGAATGAAGAAATAAGATCTCAGAAATATTTGTAATTTAACAAACACTATTTATAGTTTAGTGGGATTTAGTAATCTTGTAGAATCAGTCATTACTACTGCTATGCTAACAAATACACTGAAAATGGTTTGTGTAAGCATCAGTAAATGATGTTTATAGGGCTAAAAAATACATAGCTAAGGACAAAATTGAGAGAAGAATGACTTCTGACCTTAATCCCAACATACCTACATGCAGATCCTTAATAATAATTAAAACAGGAAAACAATATGCAATTAATCAGGCATTGATCAACACATTTTAAACTGGCTGCACACAGAAAAGCCTGTCATGTTGTAGATTCTGATTAGGCCACCAGGTGGCAGGAGTAAAGTCAACAAATACTCAGAATCTGGATAAAATCAAACATCATCATCTTTTATTAATATTGTTCCTTGTTCTCTGAACTGGAATTGCATGTGTAATGGTGAAAAATGAGTCATAATATCATGAACATATATGATAATTGGAAAAATATGCACAGGTTAGAAAAAATATTGTGGGACGCGATACACTACAGAAGACAAATATCACTGTACAATTACAAGTGAGGGATGAGGATATGAGCAAAGATAGGAAGAGACAATACTGGGTAGGCAGAGAGCAAAATCTAAGAGGAAATTAACATATGGGTGCAGCAATTCAAGAAAACTGGGCCATCTACTCAAACACTACTTACTGATATTCTCTCCAAGTATCAGGTTGTCCAACAGTACTAAGACACTGCCTTTGTGACGAGCTCATATCTTAGCTGGGAGAGGCAGACTAAGACTGATACTAAAGTGATGAAGCATCAGCGGTATGAACAAAGCGCACTTATATCCAACCTAGGTCTGATGTGTGAGGGCTGGGAAATCATGACCATTGTACATGCCACTCTATTTCCACTGATTTGTACTGTACCTGGTACAGAGTAAGTGTTCAATAAATATTTGAATAATAACATCAGCAATAAAAGCACTATAAACAATTATTCAAAGATAGAGATTAGTGAAATACTTTCATAACTGAAAGAATACCTAAAGATAAAGACCAAAACTACTCACTATATACCAGGAAAAGTTATCACAAGTAGAACATCAAGACATGACCTAATAGAACCGATTTATTTTCAAGATACAAAGAAAAAGAATTCCCCTTCCAGCACCCAGGCCACAGAAACATGTCAACCCCCACCCCCAAAAAAAGAAATCGGGCTGGTTTCAGACACCTCAGATTACAAACTGGAGACCACAGAACATTGCCTTTCTAGCCACTAAAATTACATAAAGCTGATTTATATAAAGTAACTATGTAAAGCTTAATTTAACAAAATGGGAAAATGTCCACAACATGCTTTATAATAAAAAAAAAAAAAAACAACGGGCAGGTCACAAACAGCAGGCTGCATGATACTATTTTTAAAAAATGTGTATGTACAGTTGAAAAGAATTCAGAAAAGGTTAGCTATCATTATCTCTGCATGGCAGGATCTTAAGGCAGATTTATGTTTTAATAAATATTTTTATAATGAACATGTGCTAAGTAATTCTTTCCAACTTAAAACAACCAAACAGATACAGCAAGAATTTGGGTCACAGTTTAGAACTTGCCGCTTAACTACATTGGCCATAATATTCCTTTCTTTCCCTAATATTATTCATAAAGAGGCAGTTTCCATCCCAAATGTTAAATGTCAAAAAATCATCTTTAAATTGGTGGTATGGCATTTTGAAAGCACTCTCTAACAGAAACAATGTTTATAAAATGGGGTTCACTTCAACAAGCAAAAAAGCTTACCTGCTTCATAAAACCAATGTGATTAAGCAAGTAACACTAGCCAAAATTCTAGGAAGGGAGGAATAAACAAAAGCTGAATTTTTCATCCCTTTCTGTAAAAACTGATAATGGGGCCTCCCTGGTGGCGCAGGGGTTGAGCGCTGTGCTGTGGAGCTGTCGGCAGCACGTGATGCGAGTTTGATGCCCGGCCGGGGAGAGTTCCACATGGTGCGGCAGACCTCTCCTGCCTCGCCCGCTGCTCCCCTCAGGAGTGTATTTCTGATCTGTCTGTTCTGCTCCCCATTGTGTCTCTGGTGAGCCCTCTTGCCGCCCCACGCCTCTGGCCTGTACCCCAGCTTGTATGTATAAATGAATGAATCTTTAAAAAAAAAAAATAAACCATTTAAAAAAAACCTGATAATGGAAGATAGTGTGGTAAATAAGTTTTTATGTAAGAACTCCCTATGGTCACAGCTATTCCCTTTCCTATCTTAGTGCCACTCTCAGGTCAATGAGTATCCTAACGCGACCCTAGCTCAACACTCTCTTCAAACCAGACCTACTACTTCCTCTTCAAGGAACTTCACAATAATACTAAACCCTAGCTTTTGTACTGCAGTTGTGGTTTAACTGTAAGAGAAAACCTGGGTTAGGGCTCTGCCTCTGTCAATTACAAAAGTCTGTCTGCATAATAATCTCAATCTGAAAATCCCTTGACTACTGCTCATGCAAAAAAGTGCCAGATACTATGTTAGCTATTTTGCAAATGTAGTCTACAATAACAAAAAAGAATTTTAAGAAACATCGCCATTTAAAAAAATCACATGTAAAAACAACTATTCCGTGGGAAAAATGGAAGTTGGGACCAGAGACTTTCATTTTGCAGTAATAATTTTTCTTCAGTAGCGTTAATAATAATGCATGTTTTTAGCTGTAAGAGTAAATTACAAAACCTGAACATCACTGAGGAAATCCTAAAATGATCACATCTCACTTAAGTCTACTTTCCCAGTGCTATGATCAGCATAATACCTTTTGTGGTAATTACTGTTAAAACTAAAACAACTCAGAAGAGTCTGTTTAACTGTCCCCTCCCATACCTCTTGTTCCCACTTTACAGATCGGTGACACAAACAGCAGTGTCATTAAAATCACACTCCTAAATCAATCCATCCAATTCATACTACAAAAACACAACCTGTAAGAAAACTGTACTGTTTTATTTATTCTTCCCAACAACCTTATTATGTAGGCAATGTCTCAATGGAATTCTACTTAATGTGTTAAGTATCTAAAAAGTGAAGTCATTTAAATAATGCAAGTCACTGCATTCAGTCACTCTTCATAAACTATGACCCAGGGTGAGATTGAGATGGATTTCTCCTATTGCTCCAGTACAAATCAGATTCCAAATGCCTTTCTCTCTCCCCAAGGGTAAGTCATCTTGAGCCTGAAGTTCAAAGGATAATTTTCAATATAAGCAAACTTGGCCATACTGCTATCTTTAGAACCACATTAAGATAAAACTGTATAAGTACATTTCCATTTTACAAAGATGTCAAGAGGTTTTTTTCCCCAAGGTCACAAGTAGTACTCAAACATCTACCTCTTTACTTAAAACTAACTTATTGGCATCACTTTTAAACATTTTTTTTTCACTTTTAAACATTTTACACTGTTCAACTTACTAAGGATACATTTTCAATTCTGTTTCTTGGATATATGTGAACTGTAAGCAGTAAACTCACTCACTTCAATTATATTCCCATTTTTATCTATTTTGATAAATTGTGACTGTTTTATATTACTCTGAGGCCCACATAAAGAAAAATTCCAAAATCGAGCATTTCTTTAAATAAACACCTTGGTCCATACTTTTGAAAACCAACTTTAAGCCTTAGACAAATACAAAGTATAAAATAGAATAATAATAAAATAGAATAATATTCTATTTTAAAAGGGGGCGTGTCATCCTCTAAAGTGTCAAAGTCATAAAAGAAAAAAGGAGTATCTAAAAACGGAGGAGAGACTTGACAGCTGAATACAGTAACTGATGCTAGACTGTATTTTGTATTGGAAGGATAAAGAATGCTTTAATTGACTTTTTAGGCCAACTCACAAAAGTGGAATATAGACAGTAGATTATAAAGTATTCTACCAATGTAAATTTATGAAGTTGACAACTGCATTGTAATTATGTAAGACAATATCCCTATTCTTAACAAACACACAATGAGAGGTCCAGAGGGAGCATGACATGATATAGGCAACTTATCCTCGAATGATTCAGAAAAGGTATGTATGTGCAGAGATTAATAAGCAAGTGGCATAAAATGTAAGTAAGACGACTCTGGGTAAAAGATACATGGGCAATTTTTTTTACTGTTTTTATTTTTCAACTTTTTTATTACAATTTTGGGATTACATTTTTACTACTCCGTATGTACACATGTTCCACTTACCCTCCACCAAGCCACCAGTGCCAATACCCTATCTACTTCCCTGTCCCTTCCCCGCCATCCTCCCCCCTTTCCTTCTGGCAACCAGTAAATTATTTCATTAAGTCCAAGACTTGGTTTTGTTATAGTTTGCCAGCGAGTGTTTTTTGTTATTTATATTACAAAGACAAGTGAAACCATCCGGTATCTTTCACTTCATTTCATTTGGCATAATCCCTCCATCCGTCAGTTTTGTCCCCAAGGGTAATTTTTCACCTTTTTTAATAGCTGTGTAGTATTTCATTGAGTATACATTCCACAATTTCTTTATCCACAGGCTAGTTCCGTGACTTTGCAACTGTGGATAGTGCTGCTATGAACACAGGAGTACACAGCCTTTTCACATTTTGCAGGTAAACACAAAGTGTGATACCTCAGTTTTTCTTCTTTTCTCTCAGAATTGCTTTAGCTATTCAGGGCTACTTTTCAACTAGAAATGTTAAATTATATCCAATTTAAAAGTCTGCAGATAAAGCCCAGTACTTGAGTTCTGTGAAAGCCTGTGTCTACAACATCAGTTCTCAAATTTTGGGCTTCAGAACTGTGTACTCTATACTCCTAACAACTGTTGTGGACACTAAAGGTTGTTTAAATAGGTTATATCGACTGACATTTATTTATTCACAATAAAAATTAAAACTGAGAAATTTTAAGAAATATTTACTAATTCATTTTAAAATACACTCATTAAATGTTAATGTCAGTTTTTATGATTTATTTTAAAAAAGTGAATAAAAAATTTAATGAGATCAGAATCACTGCTGTACATTTTTGGAAATGTGACATATGTCTGACAAAGTATTTCTTTCCTTGATACTCCTGCATTCAATCTATTACCAATCTATTATTATGTCATGTAGCCTAAGGAAAACCCCACTGTATACCACTAACAGAACGGTTGCAGAAAAAAAAAGGAATTTGACCCAACAGGCCCACAGAAAGCATCTCACAATTTACAAACAGAAGGATCATACTATTGGGTTGTCGGAAAAGAATAAATACATCATGACTTTTCCGACAGCCCAATATTATTCTATTATAATGTAGTATACATTATAATAATTTATTTTTTTTAAAACAGCTTACATAGACATCCTGATATAAAGGACTCATGAATTTTAAAGTTATTCTTAATGTAGAAAGACAGTCCCACAAGGTTGATAACAAAAGGCTATCTTCCAGAGGTAGCTACTAAAAGTGCTTTTGCTATATTTAATCAATCAGAGGTCTTTTAATTAGCAAGAGGAATGTTAGAACTGAGTTTTTATTGGTAAATTAGTGATATTAAGACCATTCAGACTGAATAAAAACATTTGGGGATATTCCATACTCTCGCATTAACAAAATGTATGATTGTGGAGAGGTATCCTTTAGTGACTAGGGAGTAATAGCTGAGGCTGGGTCTCCAACAGTGCTAGGTCTAGTCATGATTTGGCAGGATTCTAGTAACCCAAACTAAAAGATCCATGTGACAATTTTTAAGAGCAGAAATCTTTTACAAAAGTAGTTGGAATAATGGAAAGGCCAGAGCTGGGACTTCATCAGACTTACAGAACTGGTTGTATGACTTAGAGGTGTGTGCATACTTGCTTGCTAACAAGCATATGTGGCAGAATATGACTGACTCTTGCTACCTTTTGGTGGCAAGATTGTGACAAAGGTAATCTACAAACCTTAGCCACCTTACTGAGAGTTCCAATATCTACTAAAATGTAAAACCTAATGGCCATTCTTGAATACAGTGACTTAAATCCATCTGCAATAGATAGCTAAAACCTGGTCCACTGGACTCCAATACACCAGTCCTTGATACAAGGATCTGAATAAAACAGCAAGGAAAAGGCAAGGTCTTAAGGCATCAAATGAGGGTATTTCCTAACTGTTCTGGAGGTCCTCAGTTTAATCAATCATTAACAATGCTCGAGAATTAAATGTAGCCAAAGAAGAGTAAGCCTACC
Source organism: Scalopus aquaticus (assembly GCA_004024925.1). Classification (NCBI taxonomy): domain Eukaryota; kingdom Metazoa; phylum Chordata; class Mammalia; order Eulipotyphla; family Talpidae; genus Scalopus; species Scalopus aquaticus. Next base: position 153,230 of record PVIJ01002341.1, read on the forward strand.
TGTCAGAAAATGAATTGTCAATGAAGATTTCAAACTTATACCTTCCAACTGGGTATCATTTTTCATACAAAATGTTAATACTTTAGAAAAACATGAATTTATTTGTAAAGACAAAAAGGATCGGCTAATTTCTACCAGTTAACATCTTTAAAAATTTCATAAGAAATTCTGGATTCATTCAAGCAGAGTAAATACATTCTTTCTCACTGAATGCAACTAAAACCTCTTAAACAGAAAGCACAGTCATCTAAAGACTGAGAAATAAATGGTAGCAGGCAGACTGGGAAATAAAGTCAGAATACAAGCCTGCCATATTGGTAATGAATTTCCATTTGGTTTTTAGTCCCATACCTAAAGTCAAAAGCAATCTGAAACCTGCATGTGCATACTATATACAGAGAAAAAGAGCACTAAGAAAAGCCCTCTGTATCCAGTCTAGGAAGCAGAGGGCTTTTACAGGTCAGAGTAAATGGGGAAAACCTCCATTTCTGTCTTATTTTTTCCATTCTCTCCTGTCCTAGTCCCTAATCAATTCTGCAGTGGCAGATGCAGTGAGAGCAGTGGTGACCAGGCAAGCACATAAACTCTAAGGGAGAGGAACCCGTAGTCTGAGTAGAGGAACTATGTTCATAAAGATCCCTAGTGCTCTTTTACTCTCTATCTTCTTGCCTCTTAGGGTCAGAGACAAAGTCACAGGAAACAGCAGAGAAAGGAAATTCAAACCTTGGTTTTCTACAGAGGACCAGGAATGGGAACCCTTAAGGGCCAGAATGTTTTGGGAAGATTTTAGCAAAGAGGGAACTCAAGAAAACAATCCCAGAGTTGTATATGAATTCCTGGGCCAATCCATGCATATACGAATCTAATCCTCAGCAGTAAAGGGTGGGGTTGGAACTTGCAGCTGAACCTAACAGAGCTAACCACCGAATACAATAGCATCAAGAACAACAAAACAGTCAACATTTCCCCAGGATTTAAACTAGACACAGAGCTATATTATGTTAACAAATAAAATATATAAATTCCTGGGCCTCCCTGGTGGCGCAGCGGTTAAGCGCTGCACTGTGGAGCTGTCAGCAGCAGCAACCCGAGTTCGAAGCCTTCGAAGCTGGGGAGATTCCCACATGGCGCCGCAGACCTCTCCTACCTCTCCTGCCGCTCCCCTCAGCAGTGTGATTCCGTCGGTCTGCCTGTGCTGCTCCCCACTCTGTCTCAGGTGAATCCTCTCACCGCCCCACGCCTCTGGCCTGTACCCCAGCTTGTATGCATTAAATAAATAAATCTTTAAAAAAAATATATATATATAAAAATTCCCACATTTGTCAACATTTTATCAATCAAAAAAATCTCATAGAGGAAAAGATGGCAACTTGCAGAGATACAGATACTGAGACAAGGAAAAAAAACAAAAACAGAAGGCGGCCAAAAAATCTATTAAATATATAAATCATGAACTGTATTAAATGTATATAGTCTGAATACATCAATTAGGAGACAAAAGACTATAATGAAGGATAGAAGCTAGACCCATCTATTTCTCATCTGTAAGAATCATACTTTAAATATACTAATAGAGATAAAAGTACAAGAATGGGGCCTCCCTGGTGGTGCAAGGGATTAAATCTCAGCACTATGAAGCCATCCACAGCCACTTTGATCCCCAGCTGGGGAGATGACCCACATGGTGCAGCAGACTTCTCCTGCTGCTCCCCTGAGCAATGGATTTCATTCAATATGCCTGATGCCTGTTCTGCTCCCCACTCTGTCTCTGGTGAACCCTCTCACCACCCCACACCTCTGGCCTGCACCCCAGCTTGTATGCATAAATAATCTTTGAAAAAAATTAAAAAATAAAGTAAAAGAATGGAAATTTCACTTTCCATGTGAACAGTAATAAAATTTATAACACTAGTAAGAAAGCTGGCATACCTATAGTCATGTCAAACAATGCAGGTTTCACAGCAAGACAAATTACCAGGAACAAAGAAGTGATAACATATATAAAGATAAAAGGGTCAATAAGAAGACATGATCCTAAAACGTGTGTGTATCCATCTAACAAAAGAACTTCAAAGTAAATGAAGCAAAAACTAATAGAACTAAAAGGAGAAATAAACAACTCCACAGTAATAACAGTGTAATACTTCAACATTCTTCTCTTGGTAATCAATAAAGCAAGTAGACAGAAAATCAGCCATCATAGAAGATGTGAATAACACTGTTAGCCAACTAGATCTAAGTGGCATTTATAGAACACTGTACACAAAAACAGCTGAATATACATTCTCTTCAAATGCACATGGGAAATTCACCAAAATAAAACTTAACAAAGCTTAACACATTTAAAAGAACTGAGATCATACAAAGTCTGTTCTCTGGCCATAATGGCATTAAACTAGAAATTGTTAACAGAAAGACAATTACAAAATAGGCAAATAAGGCCTCCCTGGTGGCACAACCGGTTAAGTCTCAACCTATGAAGCTACCAGCAGCCACTGCAGCACAAGTTCGAACCTTGGCCAGGGAGATTTACACATAGTGCAGCAGACCTCTCCTGTTTCACCCTGCTGCTCCCCTCCCTAGTGTATTTCAGTCAATCTGCCTATTCTGCGCCCCACTCTGTCTCTGATGAATCCTACACCCCAGCTCTTGTATGCATAAATAAATCTTTAAAAAAAATAGCCCAATACTTGAAAATCAACACTTCTAAGAATTAGAAAAGACTCTGAACAGAGAAAAATGAATAAAGTGAATATCACAATAGAGTGAATCACACAAATTTATGGTTTCCCAGTGCATATAAATTATGTTTACACTAGTCTATTTAATAGTTTATACAGTAGTCTATTAAGAGTCCAAAAGCATTATGTCTTAAAAAAAAAAATCTTAACTTAAAACTACTTTGTTCTAAAAAAATGTTAACCAGTATCAGAGCCTTCAGCAAGTTGTTATCTTTTTGCTGGTGGAGGGTGTTATAAAAAGAAATACAAAGTGCAATAAAAGGAGGTGTGTCTGTCATCTAAAGACCTTTAGGCTTTAATATATACTTGCATTCATTTGGCGGTTTATAATTCAAAAGTTTAGTTAATTTAGAGCTATAAAATACACAAATTTCCAATGACAGTAAAGGAAAAGAATATATACTGTGCTATACTCAACTCAGTTTTTATCAGTACTTTTTGATCTCTCATTAGTGTGGACAGGATAGCCCCTCTTACAGGATCTTGGCTTACCAAACTGAATCAAAGATATCATTGTATTTACATCAAGTGAATAATTAACTATAGAAGTCAAGAGTATTACTTAAATGCTCAATGACATGCTCTAAAGGTTAAATCCTGCAAAGCAGAATATATCTTACTTCAAACAACTGAAGTGATACTTAAGAGTTGTGCAAAATCAAGTATCTCCTAATGAAATAATAGTGAAAAGTGCTAGATCATGAGATTGAACCAAACGAATTATCTATTATCAAATGGTTCAGCTTCAACCAATGTAAGCATCCCTTGTTTTATATGTGACACAATGTTCTCAAGAGCACTAGTCACTTCTACTAGAACGGTGTTCTAAAGGTGTACAGTCCCCTTGTATATTGAGGACTGAAGTTCATCCAACATTCACCAAACATATTCTGGAAGCTTTTCCCAATAAAGATTATTTGCAAATCTAGGATATGAACATGTACTAGAAAAGAAGTACTTTACATGGCTACAGAACCTTTTTTTTGTCTTCTTTCTACTTATCAGGAATATTGTTTTTATTTTTTTAAAAAAAGCATAAGCCCTGTTATCTGAAGTATAAATTCACTGTAGAATAAGGATTAAGATCCATCAAGTTTCAAAATATTAATAAGAGACTACAACAAAATTTCTAAGATCACAACATTTCTTTGCCCAAAACCCATTTCTGTATCTCAGGGTCAAAGTGAGAGTTTGCACCAAGTACAAATCATTTCTTCTACTTTCCCTCTTGTACTCCAGACACCCAAGGCTTCTTGCTTTTTCCCCTCCTAGGGGCCCTCATATTAGTTGTTCCCTTTACCAGTATGCTCTTTTCAAAGACATCTACATGATTCACCTCATCGCCTTCAGCGATGTGCTTAAAATGTCATCTCCTCAAAATGGCCTTCTCTGATCATCTCATTAAAACTGTCTCCCTACATGTCACCTTTTTCCCCCCTTTGTTTACTGTCCCCTTTGTTTACGACCATAAACTACAAGAAAGAAGAGGCTTTTCTTTTATTCACTGCCATATCCCAAAGCCTACAACAGTAGCAGGCTCTAAGAAGTGCTGAACAAAATGTTGCACAAAGACTGTCTAGATGCCTCCAATGAAAGCTTGTCAGGGATACTTTAAAAAAGCAATGAAAACAGTTTGGAATCCCATGCGGTGCTCTGCTAGTTAGAGTGAAACAACTCTTTAGAAGAAAACACTTTCTTTTCAACAAAATATAGTAATGAATTTCCTGAAGACAAAACAACGCTAAGTGCATGCACACTGCAAGTCTGTTCGTGCAGAATGCTTTGGTTTATCACATAAGACCTACACTAAGTTATTTTCCCACAGGCTAAGAAATTGTGGCTAAAGAAATTTAAGGGAAAACGGAGGAGTTTATCAGTGACATACAAGGATTAGGAAATACAGAAGATGCCAAACCTCAGCGTACAGAGCAAGACACCAAAAACTGGAATTTGCAGTGTTTGGTCCCCAGAAAAAAACGTCCTATAAGGACTGCATCCCTTTTCTCGGCGTGATATGAACATTTAGTCTGCGGGTGCAGCAGTGCACAGGATTTGGAAGGAAGAGGCCCGGACTCCGAGTAGGGTGGGAGTGGTGTGCCAGGGCCACTCTGCTCTCCTAGGGTTTGTGCTCACGAGAAAAGGGAGAGTGTTGACTGCACCTACCCGCTCCCAAAAAGGCTCGGGGGAGGGTTGATGTACACAGACCCCTCCCCTTCCCCCGGCATGCCCAGGCCCAGCAGCACTCCCCGGTGTCCGGCTCACCCGGTTCCCGGTTGATCTCGATGTCGAAGTGGCACTGCGGCCGGTCCTGCGCCCCCATCTCGACCGAGGCGGCGGCAAGAGCTGGGAGAGAGTGGGAGGAAAGCGGTCAGGGCGGGAGCTAGGGCGGGGCCCGGGCCGCGGACGCCTCGCGCCGGCCTGTCGCGACAGAGCCGGGAGGCCGACACCGGCCCCCTCCCGCCCCGGGCCTTCCGGCTCCCAAGCAGCGCGCACCCACATGCGGGCGAGCTCTTCACCTGGCCGGCCTCCAGCCTGAGCAGCTCCCCGAAAGCAGAGGAAAAGGTGCTGCAACTGCGGCCGGAGCCCAACGCCACTAACGGACCACCACCCACTCCTCTGGGCCGAGCCGTCCCGCTGCCACGCTAAATCCCGCGAGAGTCGGGGCAACTACCGCGAGAGCGCAGCCTGGAAGCGGATGGTTAACCGCAGGGGCGCGCGGACGTGGGCGTGTCTGGGAGCCCGCGTGGAGCTTCCACCCCCGCGCCCCCGTACCTGAGCTAGTCTTTTTGTGACCCTCCCTTTTCTTCTTTAGGGATTCTGTCACCCGGTCTGAGAATCCAGGTAGCGCCTGTCCTACTGCTTCTGGTCCGCTCTCCAGGGTCTTGACCGTCCGCACGTTTCCGCTATGGCCAGGCTCCGGCTTGTCCACATCTGTCAACGAATTAAGCCTTAGATCTATTGGCTTGTTTTCTTTTACGCAGGGAGTTTTTACAACACCCCTAATATTAGACCGCTTGCCCACATCTTTTGTGAAGCATCCTTTCAAGTTCTTGGCCTTTTAAAAATCCCTTTCTTTGTCTCCTTAATGAATATAAGAGTTCTGGTTTCAAATGTTAACAGATTGAATCCAAATCTTTTGTTGACCCACCCTGGGTCTTGTCCTTTCATTGTTTTGATGGTCGCTTCTGCAATGCAGTTGTTTTTTTTTTTTTAATTTGGTTAAGTCATTTGATCATTTTTTGTGACTTGTGCTTTTTTCTGTGCAAAGAAATCTCTGCCTACCCCATCTCGTGAAGATTTTTCTTCTAGAAGTTTACAGTCTTATGTTTTACGTTCAAGTCTATGATTATTAGGATTTTTCTTTATGGTGTGAGCTTGCGGTTCAAACACTAGTAAAATAATGCTGCTAGGAATCCAGGTGTAAAAATAGCTGTCCGAGCTCTCTTTCAATTCTTTTGTGTGTATACCCAGGAGTAGAGTTACTGGATCATACGTTAATTATATTTTTAATTTTTTAAAGAATTGCCTTACAGGCTTATCCATAACGACTGCACTATTTTACATTTCCATCTGCAATGCCCAAGGGTTCCGATTTCTGTACATTCCCTTCCGACACACTTTTTTTTTAATCACCATCTTAAGTAGCACAGTGTTTTGATTACTGAATAATAAATTTCAGTATCAGGGTCACTTTGTTACAGGGCCACCCGGCTATAAAATGGGGTGCCTGACTGTGGGTCCTCACCCGTGTGCTTAAAAGGGACATAAATACAGTAAGATTAAATCGCAGGCACACACAATAAAATTAATAAAGGGTTTATTTACAAAAGGAGGGGAAATAAGAAAACAACTCAAGGGAAAAAAAGAAAGAATAAATTGGCGAATGCATTCTACTAGTTCCGCTGAGCTGGAATCCCAGTGGTACACCAAAACCCTGTGAACAGCCAAGAGACCCCCCCCCCAAAGCCCACATGTCTGGCTATAGACCAAAACAACGTATCTGTGGAGTTTGTTCAGTCCATCCTTTCTCCCCCAACAACTTCATTTCTAGCTAACCTGTTTCTGCACTTGTGTGAAATGCTATCAGACCCTTGACATTTGCACACCATCAGGGAAGTGCTATCAGAGGTTGTCAGTTGAACCTCCCTGGAGTACAGTATCTTTTATCCGAGCATTTGTAATATAGGTTAAATTGAGAAAGTTTAGTGGTGGTGGGTATTTTGCTTATAGTGCACAGCTAACCATTATAGATTTGAAAAAAGTGGTGTGCATGTCTATTTGGAAATGAAATGGGTTGGTAAAGTTAACTTTCATACAAAGATTTGTGGAAGAGACATGGAGCCCTGCCAGCTTTGTAATTACTGTACTGTGGGACAGCTGGCTGCAATGTAAGTAACCTTTAGAACTCAAGCTTAAAATACTTAAATGCTTAATTTGGGGTGTACTTAAAGTTGGCTCCTGAAGTTTATTCTTATCTCGGTATGCCCATAAAGTCTGTTTCCTGTTACTGATTATGTGACTTAGGGCAAATCACCTTGATATCTCTGGAGTTCAGTTTCTTTACCTTAAAATAAAGAGGATTAAATACCTTCTATCTTAAGTTCTCTTCTTGCTTAAAATATTTTTTATCCTGTCCTGTGAGTTAAAATTACATTCAGATGGTTTGACAATAAGGTGTGCTATTTGGTCTGTGATTAAGATGAAGAAACTGCTGGGCAAAGACAGGCCAAAGGCTAGTATCCACCAAAAGGACTGATACCTCCTTCCTCATCCTCAAGAGCGGTAGAAAATTGGTTGTCCATGATGACCATGAAGGAGAACTTTTGGAAGTAGGAATCTTCAGATAATGATTCTGGGTTTTTAGCCTTTTAGAGTGGGATCACATTAGCATTTGGAAGTTCAATGGATACAACTCTGGCAAAACTAATCATAAGTGCTGGTAGGGAAACTTAGATGAAATTAAAAAAAAATTTACTCAAATGAAATAGAGAGGCTGAATAAACCAGTAACCATTGAAGAAATTAAATTAGTAATCCCAAATCTCCCTACAAATAACTGTGAAATGCATTTTGACACAGTCAGATGGAAAATTTGATCATAGCCTAGACAGTAAATGAAACCAAGGAAATTATTTAATTTTGTTAGATGTGATAAGGAAAGTTTGGTTATGTAAGAAAATATTCTTGGTTTTTTAGAGATGCATACTGAAGTAACTGGGGATAAAGGCATATACCTGCTTGAGATTGGCTTTAAATTACTTCACAAATGAAAAAAATTTTAAATGGATAATGAATAAAATCAAAGTGGTAAAACATTGACAATTGTTGCATCTAGAAAATAGGAATATGGGGAATTTTGAGCTATGGGCTCTGCTTTTATTTATCATTGAAATTATTCATAACAAAATCATTAAGAACAAACATAGACTTTTTTCCCAAAAGAAACAAGTTTCAAATTGTTTCATAGGTAAATTTTGCCAAGACCATCAAGATCAATAATCCTTTTCTCAAAATATTTCAAAAATAAAAATAGTAGGCTACCTAACTTATCTTGTGATACCAACATAAGGACAGTAAGAAGGTTTAGACCAATCTCATCATAAACATGGACCTAAAAATCAAAATGAAATGTTAGAAATGGAGTTTAGTAGTATTTAAAGCCCAAAGTGTTCATGACCTTTTTCACTTTAACTCAGGAATGCAAAGATGGTTCAACATCAGAAATCTATGCCTATCATTCACTACATTAACATATTTAGAAAGTTATTCCAATGCATGGTGTATTTGGCTATTTATTTCCTCTCAGCTCTTTTACTATATCCCCTATAATACACAATCCAACCTCTCCCCCAAGAGAAAAAAGGTGAACAATGGAAAAGGAAGCCAATGGGAAGATACATATACAATTTTAACTTACTTGCTGATTCTTTTTAAATAAAAAGATATCCTAGATCTCAGGGTGGGAAATTGTACAGGAAAGAATATAGTAAACATAAGATTGTTTACTTTAGAAAGACCTCCTTACAAGGTTGGCCCTTGACTATGGACAAGGAACAAGGTAATCAGTTTTCCCTTACAGAAAACCTTCCCTAAATGACAAGAGTGACTCACTACTTAGAGTGGCCTAGACTACTTGGGAAAACAATATGGTTTATGCCAAATATCTCTTTCCTTCTTGGAATCGGGAATTTTGCTATGTGTCAGGCAGAGGTTGAATATATAATCAGTCCCCAATAAAAACTTTGGGCACTGAGTCTCTAATGAACACCTAATGAACTTTCTCACATTGTCACAGTTTATCTCTGGAGTAATAAACATGTCCTGTAAGAGGGAAGTTTGAACCCATTTTCCTCTACTTTTCCATTTGCTGATTTTGCTTTGAATTCTTTTGCTACAGTCATAGCTGTTAGGATGACTATGTGCTGAATTGTGTGTCCTCCTTAGTGAATTATCAAAACTGGAGGTGTCTTGGGACCTATGACACCACGACAGAAGTGTTACCAGAACTGGGTAACAAAATCTACCTATGTTAAAAAATTGAAAACACGTTTTTAAAATTGTAGATTTGTGTGTGTGTGTGTGTGTGTGTGTGTAAAGAAGTAGACTGTTTCATGGGTTATGGCAATATGTGAATTTCAAAAGAATAACATCCTTATGGTATTAGTCAAGATCTCCCAGAGGTGGGGAGCAGGGACATGGACATTGCATTTTCAGGCATGCTGCTTTATAGCCTGGCAATTTGAGGGGAAAGCATTTTTCCTGCCAGCACCAGTGAAAAATCCTGGGGGAAAGATTTTGATTGGCTTGATGATGTTCATTTGCCCATCACCCTCAAGAAAGCCGTGAAGATGGGCAAATAATATGTCTGATCAGGTTAAGGTGGAGCCTGTAAACAGGAGAAGGACATGGTAGATGACAGCACAGAGATGGCCAGTGAGACAACGGCTGCCACTCATTATAAAGTATGATTGTTTTCACCAATGTCTGTTGCTTCATCCTCTTTAGGAGGGAGTTTGGATCCCATTAGATTCATATGAAACCTCACTGCAACAAACACTTTTTGTCAGATAGGGTGCTTACTCATTTTATCTTGACCCTACTTATTTACTGGCTTCATCCTATAATTTCTGCTTTGAGTCTTTGGCTCTGACACTTTTTCTAGATACTAGTCTTTGTAAGAAGATTGGGTGAAAAAATTTCATCTGCCTGGTCCTGATGGAAGCTACATTAGTTAAGCCAGGTCCACCCAGAAAGGGTAAGATGTTTCAGTTTCCCTCAGAAGAAGACTCTGAAGCAATACTTTGGGTACAAACTGCTGATTTGGGAAGAGGTGCCAGGAAACTCCATTTAGGGAGTAGGGGAGTAAAACAAGGAAGATAGTTAACAAGGTGTGTGTCTATTAAACCATCAACCACAGTGGGCACGGAAGCTTAATCCTGTTGAAGAACTCTATGACCAGTACAGAAGCATCATCTCAGAATTGTCCCCATGGAGGGGTGAGGGAGCTAGGATATTAATACACCATCTCATCTCCTGAGTCACTGGTTGAGGGCAGCTCCCAGGGTGATATTCTCCCAGCTTATTTTGGCCTGTACACCTAGACAAAGCAGACTTCCAGTTTTAGAAAAAAGTTCTCCAGAACAGAGATATAGATATGGACTGCTGGAACTTGGTTAGGGAGTACAATAAAGGTATAAAGTTTAGCAAAATTGGAGTAAAGTTCAAGGAATTAGAGTAGAATGCCGATAGATCATATTACAATTGGTGATTTTCTGGTTTGCAAACAAAAGAGTACTCAGATATTGAAAAACAGACTTTTTCTTTTTCTTTTTTTTTTTAAAGATTTATTTTTTATTTATACATACAAGCTGGGGTACAGGCCAGAGGCGTGGGGCGGCGAGAGGGTTCACCAGAGACAGAGCGGGTAGCAGAACAGGCAGATCAGAAATACACTGCTGAGGGGAGCAGCGGGCAAGGCAGGAGAGGTCTGCCGCGCCATGTGGGATTCTCCCTGGCCGGGCGTCGA